>CATIWQ010427081.1:0-11268 GCA_949673415.1 Euphorbia schlechtendalii
TCAAAAAGTGCCTCAACTTAAGTTCAAAAAATCGGTGCCCTCATGAATTTTTGCAACGTCATTGCAGCTACCTCAACTTCGAAAAAGTGCATCTTATAACTCCCTCCACACCACTAAACCACTCTCAACCCTTGTGTGTGATACAAACGCGATGACATGGACAAAAAGATTGTCCATGTCAGTGCCATGTGTATTTTGAAAATTCAAATAAGTAATGACTAGAAGCATGATATTAATAATAAAAATTAAAAAAAAAACTAAAAATCTCATCTTGTTCTTCAACCTTCCAACTGTTGGAGATGGTGGAGTTATTCCACATTGGAAATAATAAAAGAATATGAGTGATATATAAAGTTCTGGTGGAATTGGGCTAGCGGAGAGACTAGACCCGTTGTTGACCCAAGTGGTAATTGGTCCAAGCCCAGTTGCACTTGAGGGGGAGTGTTGGTGATGTTGGGGTTATCCTACATTGAAAATAATAAAGGAATATGAGTGATATATAAATGGAATAGATTAGGCCTTTACACAAGCCAATTAGTTTTATGTTAGATGGGCTCAACCCCACTTATATACTTACTCAATTTATCAAACCCAACACTCTCCCGGCCCATGGATTCTCTACACCAACTTCGAATCACCATGAATCCCGTCAAACCCTCTTTCCATTTCCGATAACCGTTTCTCTTCCCTTTTCACTTTCGGTCATCATTTCCTATAACCGGTTCTCTTCCCTTTTCACTTCTTGAAGCTTGGTAAAAAGAAAAATGGGGATTTTAGCACTAAACCAAATTTATAATCAGCTCAAACAAGAATTTGTAACTAATTATGACTTATTTAAGAGTGTTAATTGCAGCAGACTTGTTGGTTTTGAACTTTAGCTATTAATTGTCCTCAATTGTGATCTTTTTCTAGGTATTGTACAAAATTGGGCAATTTTGAACAATGAAAAAAGTGACAATTTTGAACAATTTTAAACATGAATTGGGACCGTAAGAATGACAAATTCAAGGGATTTGAGAATCTATAATCATCAAACATCATCTTTATCTAATTTAATTAATAATTCCAAAAATTCTTAAATTTTTTCCGGAAAATTTATGAATTTTCCCGGAAAACTCGTGAATTTTCTAAGAAAGCAATAAACAAAATAACAAGTTTAAATCAATTCTAAGTCTGGCCTCCCACCATGTAGTAGAATTATAAACTTCAAGTTCCAATTTTGAGATTAACTCATATTCAATCTCAACCTCTTTAACCCCGAATGTTAATAATCATGCTCAAGGCCTGATGTTGTTGAAGTAGTGACGGATGTTGAGCCTAATGATGCCTCCGTCCACACAACAAATGATGAAGCGAACAAATGATGGTGAAGCAACACCGGTGAAGACGGTGATAGTGAAGAGAGTAATAGTGAGGAGGGAGATGGTGAGGAAACGGGGTGAATTTTTTTTTTTACTTTTCATTTCAATGAATTTGAGAAGTCAAAACACGTGCCCCATATTTTCAAAATTGCCACATCTAGGGGTGTTAAAAAACTGAACCTAACTGAAATAACCGACTGAACTGATGGAATTCGGTTTATTTGGTTTGGCTTTCGGTCTAAACGGTTCGGTGTCGGTTATCAATTTTATAGATTTTTTGTTAATTCAATCGGTTCGGTTTTAATATAAAAATAACTGATATAACCGAACCAACCGATTAATTTAATATATCTAAAATATTAATTCAATATATAAAAGTTTAATCTACAAACTTAGTTTCATTAAGTTTATTATAGTAATAAACTTAGTATGTATTGTTCTTAAGACACTATTATTTCATTTTATTGTTTTTGTACTTTAAATTTTTTATTTTATGAATTATATACATTAACATAATGAGTGACTAATATATCATTGTATCATTTATTTAAGGTCAAATGCATCAACACTCCCCTGAAGTTGGCTCAGAAAACTCGATGTCACCCTTAACTTTCAAAAGGACCAGTTAGCCTCCTCAACTTGGTAAAAAGGACCAGTTACCCCACTTAATTTGACAAAAATGCACCATTTTGCCCCTTCAATGCCACGTGTCAACTTCTGGTTAAAGAGAAAAATCATAAAAATGACATATTTGAAAAGTCAAACCAACCAGATTCTGACATGCGGCATTGAGGAGGCTAACTGGTGCATTTTTGCCAAGTTAAGGGAGGTAATTGGTTTTTTTTGCCAAGTTGAGGGGGTAACTAGTCCTTTTGAAAGTTGAGGGTAGCATCGGGTTTTCTGAGCCAACTTCAGGGGGGTCTTAATGTATTAGGCCTTCATTTAATTATTTTTGTTTCAGATTATAGTATTTATTACAATTTATTGAAAATATGATATGCACATGTTAATTTATGTATGTAATGAAAGTGATGACGATAATTATGTATAAAATAAAAGTATTTTAACTAGAAAATGTAAAATACTAACAAAGAAAATAAATCGGTTAAATGAACCGAACAAACCGAACCGAATTATTCTATTTGGTTTCGATTACTTATCTATTTCGGTTCGGTTTCGTTTTCTATTTTTTCATCTATATAGTTTTCGATGTATTCGATTCGGTCCTATCATTGAACTGAACCAATGAACATCCCTAACCACATCAGCTACCACATGGGATAAAAGTAGTTACAATGCACACAATTTTTTCAAAGTTGAGGTAGTTGTGGGACGTTGTCACAGTTTAGGAAGAGTTTTGAGCCTAAGTTGGGACACATTTTGATGGTTTAGATTTCTTCGGTTATACCATCATACATAATGACAGTAAACCAATGTTTTTTAAGTATAGTATTTCTATTATATATATTGCTAATTTAATAAAATTTTAATTTACATGTAAAAATACATTAAAATTTTAATTTACTTGTAAACAGATAATATAAGAATATAGGCCGCACAAGCCAACATGCAGGATTCTGAATGAGTGATGATATTCCAAATTAGGCCCCTCAACGTGCTTAAGACATCCTAAACATTTGACATTTTCGCTAATCTATTTGTTTTGACTGATATTATTTAATTATCATGCATATAACGAGCAAAATTAACTAATCAACAACTAAATTATTCGATATACTGCATCTTAATGAGCCAATCAGAGCTGAACATCAAATATTTCCCGCTAAGTCTGCTCAATAAATCATATCAATGTTCAGACATGGCAACGTTGTACTAAGTTTTTTTTAAAAAAAATGGAAAATTAAGCTTAATCGTGCCTATAAAAACCCCAAAACCAGACTCCATTTTTCTCCATTCTCAACATATAATCAAAGGCTAATTAAATATATAACTGTAAAAAGAAATGGCAAAGCGAGCATTGGCCTCGATTGGATTTCTGCTGTGCCTGAATATGCTATTTGTGACAATGGCGAGTCCCGCAAAGTGTCCAGAAGATGCAGTGAAGTTCAAGGTATGTGCAAATGTGTTAGGGCTAATTCAAATCCCACCAAATGAAAAATGCTGCAGCTTACTTTCTGGAATTGCTGATGTTGATGCTGCTCTTTGCCTTTGCACTGCTATTAAAGCTAAGGTTTTGGGAATTAACCTTAATGTTCCTCTTGACTTAAGCTTAATGCTCAATCAGTGCAACAAGAAGGTCGCCGAGGGATTCAAGTGTCCTTAATCAAATATCTGATCTTATCTTGATTTAATTTGGTTTTAATTTCCTTTTTTTGTTTTCTTGTCTTGATTCAGTAGAATGAACTGAATTTATAAAAATTAGATTGTATTTGTCTTGCATTCTTGTTATTTTTGTTGATTTCACTAATTGATTTTACTGAAATTTTGATGTAATAATTATATTCATGGTTGTCTTTGTTTAATTGCTATAAAACATATGGTTTTGTCATAAACTATCACTTCTTCTAAACAGTTTTAGTAAGGTAATAGGGTTCTAAATGAGATGCTCATGAGGGTTTCGATGTTTCAAGCTTAAACAAATTAATACGTGGGTCCAAAGCTAACAAGCAAACTCAATTAAGAATTTGTCAACAAGTTCGTAAATTGTATTGATAAAAATTCATGAACTGATTCTAGAATATTCGTGAATTTGGAAAGTGTTGGGTTTAATAGTTTAAGTGAGCATACAAGTGTGGTTAAGTTTATGTAACACAAAACTAATTGGTTTGTATTAAGACCCAATCTACTCCAATCAAATACTAATCTTTATTCTTTCTTATTTCTAACATGGGCTAATACCACATCTCCAACACTCCTTCTCAAGTGCAATTAGATCTAGACCGTTTGTCACTTGCCAAACATTCATTGGCATATCTCCTCAAAGTCTCAATGTAAACAACGGGTCTAGTCTTTTCGCTAATATAGTTCCACCAAGATTTCAAAACCAAAACCGGGATTTTCTAGTTGTCAGGTTTTTCTCTCACTCTGATACCATGTAGAAAATGCGTAGGCCTGGAGAGTGTTGGACTCGATAGCTTGAGTGAGCATACAGGTGGGGTTGAGTCCATGTAACACAAAATCATTTAACTTGTGTTAAGAACCAATACTTTTCTTATTTCCATGATATTATCCCACATGTTCAACACTAGCAACTGTTTGTTTTATATATTATGAAAATGAAATTCTAATAATGGCATAGTTGAAGTTTATGTATGTAAACTAATTATCTCACAATTTCTTGACTTGAACTTTCTTTTATTAATTATGTAACGATAATAATAATAGCTAGGTGTGTGATACAGATTCAATTTGAATGTAGTTGGATAAAAATTCCGGTAAATAATATGAAAAATACGAAGATAATAATAATGTAAGCATTATAATATTTGATAACTAAATTTGATATTATTTTATACTACTTGATTCAAAATAAATCATATTTATTTGATAAACTAACTTTAAATTAATATTTTTTTCTAACAAAACAAATGACTTCACTCGCAAAAGAAAATGAGTTGTTAGTAAATTGATAATGAAAATTGATTTGCAATATGGCTAGATGTATGAAACTATATATTTTATATTTAAATCAAACTTAATGTTCAACATAACCTTGTTGAGAATTTAATAAACATGTCAAAGAGTGGACAAACCTTAGTTAAAACTTGACCGACTGAGCAACCGTTATTCAACTAGTATTACTATTGGATTGCTAATTTGATAAAAATATAATTTACGTGTTAATATACATTAAAATCAATATATTATTTATAATATGAATATAAGAAAATGCACTAATTTATCCCCTTGTTGTCCAAAATTATCACTTGCCACCTTAAAATTTTGAAAGTTATATTCCTGAATTGTTTAAAATGCACTAATTTGTCCCCTCATTGTGACATGTCAGTTTTCACTTTATTTGACTTTTTAAAAATGCAATTTTCCATATTATTCTCTCCAACCAGATCTTGACACTTGGCAATGATAAAGTAAACTGGTGCACTTCTTGCAAGTTATAAGGATCGTTTGAAACTTTTGAATAATAGATACATTAAGCTTTTCATTTTATTACAAATATGTCATACAAATGTACTATGAATTATCATTTAACCATTTTTTAATCTAAATTGGTTATACCCATTCTTTTTCCATTGTCGCTATTCTTTATGAACTGGAATCAGCGACAATGTATGATTTTATTGGTCAAATCAGTGGTGACGGTAGTTATTAATAACACTAACTTGTACAAATGCCTAAAACATCAACAGCTTCTTGACTCAAATCGTCTGCTACCTCCTGAACTTTGAAAAGAACGTCGTTACCCCCTTCAACTTGCAAAAGTGCATCAATTTACTCCTGAACGTCACATGTCAGCTTCTAGCTATCTCTTAAAAATTTAAACTCACCAATAGCTAACACGTACGTTTAGGGGCGAGTAATAATGCAATTTTTAAGTTGAAATAGGCAAACTAATGTACTTTTGCAAGTAAAAGGGATAATAAGGATCTTTTCAAAAAGTTGATAGGACAATAAACAAAATGAGCTAAGTTTAAAGAGTTGTTGATGTATTAGTCAGTGTTTTAAAATGCGCTAGGCGTTAGGTGGGAACTAGGTGAAATTACATATAAGTAGTGGAGAGTCTTAAAAAAGTATTTGTTAATCAATAAATACTCTGATATTAATCATATTGTTATATATAAAATAAATCAACAAGAATATCATAACATGAATATATAGAAATGTAGAGAATAAGAAATATGAAGAGAGTAATATGAAATTCTATTATTATCATCCTTAATAATTGTGTACAACAAGCCTATATATATAAGCAAGGATTAAGTACTTGTAGAGATACAAGTTACACATATCAATTAACATAAATGAAGAGTTAATGGACATCAACACTATTCAATATATATGTTACAAACATATATTTAAAACACTTCCCCTTTGATGTCCATTTCCGCGAATGAGGCACTATCTCATTAAAAACCTTACGAAGGAAAACCCTGTGGGACAAAACCTTTGGTTAAGGGAAAAATAGTGCAGTGTTTACTTCCCCTGTTCGCAAGAATATAACAATCAAATATAAATATGCCTCATCAAAATCTTTTTAAGGAAAACCCTAGTGAAGGAAAAAGAGTACAATATCCATATGCAGTTTTACAACACTTTCCCTTTGATGTCCATTTTTGCGAACGAGACATAACCTCGTTAAAAACCTTACCAAGGAAAAATCCTGTGAGACAAAACTTTTGAATAAGGGAAAAAGAGTACAATGTTTACTCCCCTTATTCGCAAGAATATGTCTATGCATTATGAATTTGCCTCGTTAAAACCTTGTTAAGGAAACTCCAGTGGGATAAAAACTTAGCGAGGGAAAAGAGTACAATATTCATAAGAAATTTTACTTTTCCTCAAATATATAGTGGTCAAGACATATCCTTCAAATGAGCAATAATGATGGCATTACCTTTATAAATTATCGTCGGAACTTCCATGGCTATCTATTTGTTACATGTATCCAAAATGACTTAATTTATACATAGGTCCTCATAACTTAATCAAATAAATGGTATTGTATGCTGTACTTTTCCTTCAATATAAATCCTTTAGGGATTTCGATGTAAATTTCATTATCAAGTGAATCCACATAGTTAATTTGTAACAACATTCATTGAGTGCATATTTACATTTTCTTGCACTTCCCAACTAGCAAGATGTCGAAAAGTTATTGGATTCATCGCAGAAGAATATGTCTTTATATAATCATCTCGGGTTTAGAGAAATATTATGAGAAGCCTTGTATAATATCTCACTACATTTTCTCTTTTCTTTCTCTAATATATTAAAAAAACCATTTGTACAACTCAAATTTAATCCCCTTATCATGTCCGGATACTTTTCATTTTCAAGAAAACACGGTTCTGCTTGTATTAAGGCTAAAACTTTACATTTTAGTCAATCACATATGATTTGGCATTCTTGAACAAACTGCGATTCATGGTTCATATTTTTATTGCTACATTATAGGAAAAATATGGTATATGATAATTTTATAACAAATTCTATCTCTTTAAGTACTAATATAACTTATTTGAATTACAGTTTTTAAACAACTTTAGTTGTTTGCATTTCAAGTGCTCATACTTCTTCAGGAAGTTTATTATATTAGTACATATATCCTCAATGGAATTATCTTTGTTCTCGAGAATTTTTCATTTTCAAGGATGTTTATCCTTTAAACCAATTGATCATCTACGCTTCAGGCATGTTATAGCGCTATTTTTAATTATTCTTCAAGAATTTCATTTTACATTCCATTATAAGATGCATATAAATTAACGATGAAGCATTAGACAAATTTGCCTATTCTAAAATTATCTATTAATTTCTTCCCCTAATTTGGGAAAATGTTTTCATCAAAATAAAATTTGCAATCTTGCAAAGAGCATATTATTTTGTAAAGACTCAATTAATCATTGATGGAGATTCATATCCAATATAATATAATATTCTCCTTGAAGGATCCATTTTGGTCTGTTATTATGAAATTATATGCACATAAACTGCATAACAAAAACTCTTAGATGAAAAGTAATGGGCTTATGACCAAAGCTAACAGTATGGGAAAAATATTCATAATAGCTTTTGGGTCTAAAACATATATTCCATGTCCTTATACAAATGAAAAAAATATTTGTTCTCATAATCATGGCGGTGCAATAAAATGCAGACGTTTAGTACATGGTACTATCATACCTTTTTGAAATTGAACATATTCTACACGATGTTCATATTTTAACCTCAATAGACATACAAAACCATATATGTGTGTTGTGATCATTTAGTTGAAGCATCAACTCTAGGTGCTTTTACTTCTTCAGGAAGTGACTACATCAAGAACTAAATGGTAGAATCGTGGATGAACTAGTCCACAAATATCACACAGTATGCGTGTTGAAAATATCAAAGATTTATTTGCAACCTTACTACTAGAAGGTTTTATAATCGATTTTCTTGCGAAATAGCAACACAAAATTATTCATTATTTTGAAGAAACTTCAATCTTCAATAGATGC
Source organism: Euphorbia schlechtendalii (assembly GCA_949673415.1). Taxonomy (NCBI): domain Eukaryota; kingdom Viridiplantae; phylum Streptophyta; class Magnoliopsida; order Malpighiales; family Euphorbiaceae; genus Euphorbia; species Euphorbia schlechtendalii. The sequence continues at coordinate 8,504 of CATIWQ010427081.1, forward strand.
CCTTATGTATTATCTATTATAATTCTCTTCATTATCGAACTAGGATTACCTAGTTGATCTTACCAAATTTTTTAATTATCTTAATATATAAACTTCAAATTTATAGTTAAACTGGCCAGAAAATATATGTACCATAAATACATTATTTAATGTCTTCACTCACATTTTCAATAATATTTATTTTTGTGAATGTTTAAAACTCCATGTGTGAGAAATTGGGGAATATAATACATTATTCATAATGATTATCTCGTTGGTAGATTAACATTGGGTATCCGGACCATTCAATAATTTGTTTATGCCCTCAACATATAATATTAGCTCTTTAGGAGTATTCAACAATATTTTTTATTTCTTTTGTACCTTAATATTAGCTCTTCTGGAGTATTGAACAAATTTTTATCTCCTTGGTACTAATTATGGCTCTTTTGGAGCATTTGCAAAATGTATATCGACTCTTCTACGCCTTCAACAATTTCTGTTATTCGATATAATGGTAACACTCATTTCAATTATTTTCAAATCATAATAATAGTTAGCTATTTTCAATATATGAAATTACTTCATTAGCCTTCATGTCAATAAATATCAAAAATAATTTATTTCCTTTTATCAAAATATCAATTCGATTTTCCACTTCTGGTGATTATTAGTCCTCAATTTGATTTTCCACTTCTAATGGTATTTGCTAGCATATGTTAATACAGTTCCTTTAAATTAATTCAAAGATCTCTAGGATCTTCAATAGTCGACTATTACAATAAAAAATTTGAAAATGATGACATCATTTATAAATCAAATTTAATAGATAAAAGTAAAAAAAATCTAATAATATACATCACCAAATATTTTGATGAGTTAAAATGAGGAGTTTGCTAACTCTTATAGAAAGAAACACCGTTCCTCGTTTTCATCAATTCTGTCAATACAAATATCCAAAAAAATAAGGAAAATAAGATCATTTATAAAATATTAACAATAATAATAAAAAATTGAACATAGAGACGGAAAAACTTCCCTATCAATTAAATTCCATAAATCTTTATAATGCTCATCATGCAGTATTATAAACACCATATCAACCAAATGATATTCATGTTGGTATTGACCACAGAGCGAACTCGTACTGATAACGGGTTATAAACAGCTTGAATGACATTATCCACTTTGGCGCCGGCTTTAAGATGCGTCATTCAAGTTAAGGCCTTCAGGTCCGTGCTTATATACAAGCTCAGTGGATCCTTTGAGAGCGATGTGGGATATTCGTCTTAACACACCCCCTCATCGCGATCGTGCTGATAACATGTTATATATAAGATAAATCAACAAGAATATCATAACATGAATATATAGAAATGTAGAGAATAAGAAATATGGAGAGAGAGTAATATGGAATTCTATTATTATCATCCTTAGGAATTGTGTACAACAAACCTATATATGTAACCAAATGTGAAATACTTGTAGAGACACAAGTTACATAAATCAATTTACATAAATGGATAGTTAATGGACATCAACACTATTCATTATATATGTTACAAACATATATTTACAACACATATTAAGTTTTCTGAAGTAAATTGTAATTGTTTATACATATATTTCAATACAAGAAAGGGTAAAAACATTTTATAATATTTTGAGTTCTTAAAAATCTTGCATAGGCACTGATTTTTAAAACACAACCACCGCCTAGAGCTGTCTTGCGTCTTGCCCACATAAGCGCCTAGAGCAGCCCAGTCGATCAATCCGCCCAGGACCACCCCACTAGGTAAAATCATAGTGGTGTATTTAAAAATCTCGTTAAGATCGATTTTTAAAACAACAGTATTAGCCCTTATACAAAGGAATTAGCCATTTGACATTAAGATGATTGTTTTCAAAATTTTATTTTTTCGTGTGCACCCTTTTTACTAAGGTTTTTTTATGTCAGTGATTTTTTATATGTAAATTTTGAATGTAAACATCAAAGAAGTGTGATCATTTTGAATTGGAATTAAATAAATACAATGAGTGATATATGAATGAAGTAAATTGGATTTTAACAAAAATTAATCGATATTGTGTTAGGTTTATTCAACCATACTTATAGGATCACTTAACTTATGAAACCTAGAGTCTCAAAGGTAACGGATAATATAAGAATATAAGCCACGAAATTGCCCAAAAAAAATATATATAGGGCACACAACCCAAACATGCAGGATTCTCAAATGAGTGATAATATTTCTAATTAGGCCCTCAACGTGCTAAAGACATCCTAAAGATGCGACATTTTCGCTTATCTTTTTTTACTGATATTAATTATTAATCATGCATATAATGAGCACAATTATCTAATAAACCTCTAAATTATTTAATATATTGCATCTTAATGTGCCAATTAAAGCTGAACATCACTTATTTCCAGCTAAGTTTGCTGAATAATTCAATTATATGTCTAACATGGCAAAGTTGAAAAGAAAGATAATGTTATTCTTTGTCTATATAAACCCTAACACCAGACTCCATTTCTCACCAATCCCAGCATATAATCAAAGGCTAATTAAATTAATTATATAACTGAAATTAGAAATGGCAAAGAGAGCATTGGCCTCAGTTGCAATTTTGTTGTGCCTGAATATGCTATTTGTCACAACGGCGAACTCTGCAAAGTGCCCAGAAGATGCAGTGAAGTTCAAGGTATGTGCAAATGTGTTAGGGCTAATTCAAATCCCACCAAATGAAAAATGCTGCAGCTTACTTTCTGGGATTGCTGATGT
>CATIWQ010427097.1:0-14219 GCA_949673415.1 Euphorbia schlechtendalii
TTTACAATACTAAAAGTATTGTCCCTAGAAGAATGGGATAGGGATTTATTTACCCTTAAAAAGGGTAGAGAAATAGCTTATAGCTATTTTGATTACGTAGATGCTTGGAAACAAGCCCTGCTTTATAACAATAATTTGTGTAGATTCAGTTGGTTTCTGTAATTTCAATTGGTAAAACCAATAGACTCTTTTCCTAACTGGTTCCATAATTGGTTCCAGAATTGGGGTCTTTTCCCAATTATTCTCCCTAAAAGGGTTAGAGAAATTTTCAATCAATTTTGGGAAGAAAATAGTAGCTGTAATACAGCTAGACTTCTTTTTACTGTCCTTTACAGAGTCCCTTGGATTCTGAGATGGGATTATATCCTTTCTTATAGAAATAAATCTGAATATTTTTAAGCCCCTCATAATGAAATTGCTACCCCTTGGCTCACTAGAAGAATCTCTATGAAATGGTGGGACAAATTTGAATTTTTTTAAAAACCTTCGGTTTACTCCTTTGAGGGACTTATTTCCCTAAAAAAACACATAGACCTCAGTAAAGTGGCACCTTCTGCCCCTTTACCAGAATTTTTTGAAAATCTCCTTTCTTAATCTCAAATGACTGAGGAAGAGCTAAAAGCTCAAATGATTTAATTTCTCAAAACAAAGGCTAAAATGCCTTCAGCCCTCTCCCAACAATCCAAAGGAATTGTTATATCAGAAAATACTAAAAGGAAAAACAAAGAACCAGCTCCAATGGATTCTTCCCCTACCAAGAAAGAAAAATCAGTGGCTTCTTCTTCCAAAGCCATTTCCAAAGTTGAAAGCAAAGAAAAGGTTGTAGATATTAATCCTTTTAATTGGCTCTACCAAGATGCTCAAAACCCTCCACATGGAATTATAGACATTGATGATATTCCAATTGAAGACTTCAATGTTGTAACCTCGACTCCTCCAAAGAATCTGAGTCAACCGAGTTAACCATCCGGTTTAACCCAAGTTAACCAAAGTCAACCGGCTCAACCTTCTGAGTCAATCGGTTAAACCGGTCAAATTTTCCTTTAAAAGGCGAGGTGCTACCCAAAGTTTAGCATTCGGTAAATTTTCAAAAATCATAGAGAGAGATGCTCTAAGTTTCCAGCCTCCATCTTCGACCACCATCTCCGACCACCGTCTCCGGTGCTTTTTCCTGTCCCGGTCACTTTTCCGGCCATCTATAAAAGTCTAAAAGACGTAAGTTTTATTTTTCTTTCTTTTATTTTTCTATTTATATGACTAAATTCTATAATTTGTAATATGCTTATGTGTTTATAAATATAATAATCAGATTATAGTTTTGTTTATATTTTTAGAATTAGATCTGCTTGTGATTATCTTAGTTATTTTATTTTTAACTTCTTTATTTTAATTGTTCTTAATTCGATCCACCGTAGCTGGTATTTGATAAGATAAAGTCCATGACTACTTCATAGCGTAAAAGTGCGAGGACATAGTGAGAGCTATGTGGTGTGAGAACTACACATACGTGTTACTATAAATGGTCTAAATATCCCTAGTCATAGTTTCATTAAGACTGAACATCAATGAAGCGGACAGACTAGCATGTGTAGGCTTACTCCTTAGATTAGATCCAAGTAGCCGATCTCACGAGTTGAAGGTGGTACCTTGAGTTAACACATGAATGTATTCGGGTAATATATTGGAGATCACTATAAGACAGACACTCGGAAATAACTATATCCATGTGTTGGTGTCATGCATTATTGTAGTAGCAATACAAGTATCCTCCAACCTGAGATACTGGTTTCCTTATGTAGGAGTTAATATACTTTGGGTCATACTTATTCATACCCTAGTGATTAGGATGACATGGGTGACTACGGGTATAGTGATGATCACATGTTGGTAAGCTGAGTAGTTAAGATGGGATCCATCACTCCTGATATAGTGATATAATGGGAGATGTACCTTAGGTCCCCTTATTGAAGAGACACACTCATAAACCTTTGGAAAGGAGAAAGCTGGGAAAATTGCATTGAGCGAAGCAAGGGAAATTTTTCCGTTACGAGTGGGCCCCAAACGAATATGGGTTGTTCGGAGTGGGGCCTATTCGGCTGCCCATGAGCTAAAAAGCTTGTAGGCTGCTAGCGAGCGGGTAGCAAGCGTGCAAGAGCTGCCTTTGGCAGCGCTTGTGAGGGCTTATTGTGTAGGCCCGTTAGTGGCCCGCAAGCTCGATTTGCGGGGCAATGCATGCCCATTAGGGCTAGTAAGAAGCCGCTGCATAGCCCGTAGGAGCTGGAGCTCTGCACGCCGACTCAGGGATGGGATTGGATTTTTCCCATCCCACCTTGCTAATTATGGCCCTTCTCAATATAAATAGTGGTTTCCATTTCCCTTTTTCAAGTACTTCTGCTCAGCCTCTCTCTCTAAGTTTGACACCTTTTCTTCATGAGAGTTTGCGACATCCTCCACGAGTTTCTCCAAGCGATGAAGAATTCTTTAGAAGGCTCTTTCTATTTTGTAGAACCCAAGTTAATAGTACCTCATAGTACTTACATGTTTTGGAAATATAAAACTAACTAGTATAATGAATTTAAATGAGTACTAAGTATACTCTTAATTAATGAAGCTAACTTAAGTTTGTTTAAGGGAAAATTACTCAATTTGCTGAGTAATTAATTAAATTACGGCTTAGAGTAGGAAAAGCTAAGTCTCTGCTAAGTACTACATAGTTTAGAAGAATATCTACTCAACTATGCATAGTTAGCTTTTATTGATTAAAAGCTGAATTCAATAGCACTTAGAGAATTAAATTACACATGTGCTACTAACGTTTTCTGTGAGAGATAGAATATTCTTAATTGCTTTTCAGGTTAAAAAGAGTTGAAATTAAAGATGATTTCCAATGGTCCTCGCAAGATAAAAGGTGTCAGTACAGAATGTTAGAGATTCCTCACTAAAGTCCAAAGCAAAAGGAATTCTTTATCATGCACCACTTCTTAGTGTCTTCGCGCACCTCTGCAAGCATCAGTAAATGTCAACCAATCTAAAGACTCCAAGTTACATTTCACGCGCCTCTCTCTCAATCTATTTTTCTTAAAGAGAAACTAGATTTTGTCAACGGAATTTTATCGCACCTCAATGTTCAACTTTGCATCTTTAAACATCTTAGAATCTGTATCCAACAGAAAGATTCGAAAGATATGAAAAGAAGAGAAATTGAAGATCAATGAGCCCGAAAAGTTTGCAACGGCTACTTTGTAAAGCTTCAAGTATAAACAGAAGACTGAAGAAGACGTTCAAACTTGGTGAATCGCCTCGAATTTCTTTAAGAGCTAAAACACTGCACAATTACTCCCAGCTTCAAGAAATTCCAAATTCAAGCAATTAGCAAACAATCATTTGAAATTTGTTTGTAATAGAGAGAATCAAATACTTAGATTTAACAATGCAAGGATTTAACATTTTATAAGTTGAATTCAATTTGCATTTTCATATTCAAATCTGAGTGTCAGTTTGGGAAGGGTATCCAAACTAAGTTGAGTGGTAGTTAAAAAGAAAGGTACTATTTTATAAAAACCGTGTCTACCCTCTGTAAAGGTTGCTCCACCTAAGTAAGGAATGAACACTAGTGGATTTAAGCTCGGAGAAGGTATCCGGGGCTAGAGGTAGGTTCGGGGCCGAACCAGGATAAATTCAGGTGTTGAAGTTCTGAACTTTTACTTTAGCTTTTAGTATGTCCAGCTCATTCATCATTCTATCTATGTTAAGTGTTTTGCTTGAAAAACTAATCCTAGCTGAGTAGAGTACTTAGCAAGAGATTTTAGATAAACTGTGCCAGCGAAGCTGAGCAATTTATAAGTTTTTATATCAGCTCAGCAAGCATATAAATACTTAATTTGGTTGAACAATTTTTATAAATCTTAAAAAGTAACCAAGATTTGCATTCACCCCCCCTATGCGGGTTGTTTACAAGCTTTCTAAGGACCAACAAGTGGTATCAAAGCAGTTTCTCAACTTATCAAATAACCATCTTTGAGTCAAGATCCATAAATGGCTTACAACAACTACAGTTCTTGCTCAGGTCAGGCAGTTCTCTTAAGGGAGGGAATGTCTATTACCAGGCCACCTCTTTTTTATGATAATCATTACTCATTTTTGAAAAATTTCATGAAAAACTTCATTCAATGGCAAAGCATGTAAGCTTGGTTCATAATCGAGCTTGGCCTCAAATTTCCCACTGTTGTGAGGAACCGAATTCATGTCCCAGTAGATCTAGAGGACTACGATGATGCTGACCTGAGGCTTCTCAAGGAGAATGTCATAGCGATTAACTACTTACATTATGCATTAGATCTTATTAAGTTTAATAGGGTCTCAGGATGCGAGATAACACATGAAATCAGGAAAAAGTAGGAGATTACCTACGAGGGGACAGATAAGGTCATGGAGTCAAAAATCAATCTCTTGCTGAGGGAGTATGAGATATTCTCAATGGGCACCGGTGAGGGTATTCAAAGCATGAATACCAGGTTCATTAACATCGTTAATGAACTCAAGAGATTGGGAAAGGAGTTCATTGAGGAGGAGCTCGTCAAGAAGATTATGCGTACTCATACCTTAGAGTGGGACTCTAAGAAGAGACCTATTGAGGAGGTTCATCACCTGAAGACCTACAACTACGATGAGCTGATAGGAACCTTACTGACTCATGAGAAGTCTCTGAGGAAGTATTCTGATGACTTCAAAAGGAGTCAAGGCAAGGAGAGAGAGGGAAAAACCATTGTTCTGAAAGCTGATTCATCTAATTAGTCCACCAGCTGCGACTTTGATGAGCAAATGCCCTTTTGATTAGGTGTTTGCAAGGTTTTGACTCTACTAATTCTGAGGGCTTATAGTCTATAAAGAAGTAAAAAAAACTTGTCCCCCACTTTTCTACTGGTAAGATAAAAGTTCTAATATGAACAGGTGTTATCAATACCACTTATCAAATAGAAAAATGATGACCACTGCAAGTATACAGTTAAGATGTAGTTTTAAAAGATATCGATCCCACAAGGAAGGAACCAGCTCTAAAGACCAACAAAAGAAATGGAACAAAGAAAATAAAATAGATAATTTTATTATTGTGTTTGGTTTGTTGTGGTAAATAGGTAGATAAATGTATAAATAGATTAGAGTAGAAGAAATCGATATGGATTATCCCCATGAACAAGTATAGCAAAGAATACATGCAAAATCATCAAGGATATACGTACACTAGACTACTTTAATAGATTCGGTTCTAAACACTCATATATTCAATTATTCACCGTAGAGCAACACATGAAATGACTTTCCTAAATTCAATGCAAATGAATTAAGAAAATTATATAAACCTGGATAACAATATTATTATGCTTAGTATGGATCACTCTCACATAGTCATATTTCGCAAGTTACCATTCCCAAAATGTTCGCTCACTAAATAGCGTTATAATCACAGATCTAGTGATTATACACAATCTCGTTAACCCTGAAATAACTCTTAAAGTTAACTCAAAAGCATAGAACTTGATTAATATAAACTCAACATGAAATACACATTATGACATATAGACATATTATAAACTTCGAAATAGAAAGTATAAGTAGAAAACAAAGCAAAGTTATAAGGTATGTAAGTGAAATCTAAAGTTGATCAAACCATATCCACTCTTTAATGGGAGTCATCAATTCCCGCAATTCCTACGTCTGCTTTGAATTCGGTCTCTACTCGTACAGAACCTCCACTAGGATGTTATTCTTTGTGAATATTGAATAAATGAATATTGAAGAATGAAAAATTTTATTGATAAGGGATTTGCACTTACACTTATACAACAATCGCTCGAATATATAGAGAAATCTAGTGATCGAAATAAGGTTAGAATCACTTATACATTTTCTCACTAACTTAGAATGAAGCGAAAACTTCACAATTTTCTCTCTAGAACTATGTATGCATGTATACTACTTTTCCATACACACCACACTCTCTTGATCCACACTTGATCCACCATGAAATTGGTTGAGTTTTGAACCCTATTTATAGAGTATGAAGGGTTGTGTCTATCCAAACGAAGAGTCATGTCCATTGGTGAAAAATTGCATCACTTCATTGTGATTGGATGAAAGGTTTTATCTTTATCCACAATGGATAGGCACCTTTTCATGATTGGTTAACTTCCAAAAGGTATCTTTTCCTTTGCTAGTTGATGGCGGTTGATCGTTCTTATCTGGCGGTTGGTAGTTGAGAAGAGTTAACCAATAACCGTCACTAGTCGTGATCGCGAATTACATGTCACGATGGTGACTAAAGGTTGACAACTTTCTATTTTGAAGAATACTAAGTCGCGACCGTGAATTGTGTTTTTCTTTAGAATTCTTCTTATAACTTTACCGATCTTCGACAGCTTCAATTCTAAGCCAAATCCTTGGGTTCCATGAATCTTTCTGCACCTTTTTCACTTTTTTACATAGAATTCCACTTTTGATCATTTCACTCCCAAGATTCACCTAGTTTCTGCATTTGCATAAAAAACAACTACATACCACGTGAAATCTTTTATATGAAGTATAAAATGACTCTAAACAATATTGTTTTATGATTGAAAATATTGTGATAATAAGTGTAAATATACACTTATCATACCCCACACTTAACTTTTGCCTTGTCCTCGAGGTAAATTCAACAGAAGTGTATAAAATATTATTCAAGTTCGTACCTCATTTGGCAAAAGAATATTACAGTGAGTACCACATTCCCACATTGCATAAGATTCAAGTAGAAGTTTGAAATTTCCCACAAAGTAGTAATGTGCAATTTATATAGTCTAGTTGCATACCTTTGCTCTTAATGGAGAGTCAACCAAATCGCATCTTCATATAAGCGTTATATGCATACTTGAATATTTCATTCTCTTAAGAATAATATAAAGTATAAAGGACAAAGGGAGCACATTTTGAAAAGTTTAATCTCAAGGCATTTTTAGGTAACCTAGGATGCTAAAACACTCTTAGTGGTTGCATTTTATGCTCCATACCACTCTCCCCTTTTTTTAGTGGTTGCTTTTTATGCTCCATACCACTTTCTCTCTTTTTTTCTTTTAAGCATATTTTTTAAAGAACTTTGTACTTTGCACCCATTTTTTGTGATATGCTATTTTTTTTACTCATTGAATGGTTGTAGTTTCTCCTTCGTGACATTCCTAACCTTTTGCATAACTCATTGGTTATCCTATCTTTCTTTTGATTTTTTTTTCTCTCAATACCCTCATCCTTTATTGATCACTTCAAAGTATTATGGCTATAGTTTCCCAATCCTTTAAACACACTCAATACTTATAGGACTTATTCGAGAATAGCATATAAAACTCATAGTAAGAATACTACTAGATATTACTCAACTTAAAACTTATCGGTAGCATTAAACAAAAACTATACAACTTATACTAATTCATGTTGCATTGAAATGTATATCGAAACTTACTTGGAATGTTGCTCTCGAATGTTACTCATCACTCATCCTTTCCAAATTGATAAATGTCATACTAAAAAAGCTCATACCCTCAATGTGCGCTTAAACTCGAAACAAAAATTTTGTTCAAAATTTGCACTTACATCAAACTTGTAATACTTAACACTCAAAATAACCTTAGACAAATGTTAGTATAGTATAGGTATGGATAATGTATAAATAACACAAAAATCAAAAAGAAATTTCAAATTCTTCGATTTTTCATTTTATTTATTTTTTTGGATTTTTCAAGATTATTTTACAAATACCCCCCACACTAAAGAACACAATGTCCTCATTGTGGAATACTTTATTAAAATTGAAAATTTAAAAACTAAAAACTACAACTAATCTAAAATATTTGAAAAAGAAAAAGTAAAGAAAAGAGTAAACCATTCTAATGTGAAGGAGAATCTTGCCCGTGTCGCGATTGCGAAGGCCTATCGCTATCGTGACTTTCCTCACGATAGAAACAAAAAGTTTCACTGCAAATTGCCATGAGTGCGATCTGTGTCGCGGTCGTGATCTTCTTAATTTCTTCCAATTCTTGAATTTTTAGACTTTGTACCTATAAGAACTTAGAAACACAAACACAAACAAATATTGTTAAATACAAAAGATTAATATTTACTATCTCATACCTTGAATGATCATGGTGATGAAAGCAATTGAACATCAACGTCTTATTGTTCAAATTTTCATTTCATATTTAACAAACAATTACAAACAAACAATGAAACACAAACACAAACAAACTGTACAATTTCCTAATTCTAAAATGAAAAGATGAAATTTATTCAGAGGGAAGCGATTCTATCATTTAGTCAATCTTATAGTAAGATTCCCTTAGATCTCGCTTGACTTCAAACATCAAAGTATGAATATCATCGATTCTCCTATGAATTGAAATTTGCACTTCCATAAGTTCATTCAACTTTCCGTGGAGGTTGGTAACTCTACGCTTTTCCTCTTGTACCATTCCCCTCTCTCTATGTTTGTCCGCTTCCACCCTTTCATCCCATGATCTCAAATCATAGGTTACTTTATCTTCTCCAATGCACCTTACCAGAAAATCATGCTCAAAGAAGACTTCCATTTTTAACTCCGGAATCACGTCTTCACTAGTAAAGATTTTCGTGGCATAGGGCATTCTCCCAATTTGGCCCAACGTATTCTGCCATTCCAAGATTTTGCATGGTAGACATAAGTGTTTCCATCATTATCCTTGAAATATCTACAGGTGTGCGATTCCAAATCACCTCTATCATGAACAATTGTTCAGGAATGACAAGATCGAAATTAGACTTACCAAACAATGCACCACTTAGGTAAAAGTGTAATGCAAGAAATCAAGGATCATGAATCCACTAGCTGTAAGATGATTCTTGTTTGAACTTGGTTTGGCCAGTCAAGCGATTCTAGGTTAGTACAGGATCCCATCCAGGAAGCATCTTTTTGAAACTATCTCTCAGAAATCCCATATACTATTCTAGAGTCTTCCTCGTCAGTTTATACTCTTTCCCATGGTGACGATAGACTAAACAGTTATGCCTACTATTCCTCTATGCTAGTGTGACCAACATCTCCGTGTAGTTGTCTACACTGTTCCCCAGAGTCATATTCAAGTAAATAACAAAGTTGAGCATTCCAAGATAATGCATGACTCTATCATAAACATCAAGATGAATGAGATTGTTCATCTGGCTAATATAGGAACTTTTAAACTCAGCACCTCGAATGAACTTGAAATGGTCTCCCTCTTCTCTCGAATGGATCGAGAACGGTGCCTCGTACCATTCTTGAAGATTCATCGGCGGAACTAGACTTGATTTATTTTGGTATAACGATTTTAAGAAAGAAAAATTTGAAAAGAATGAAGTAGTTTTCGATTTGGAATAGATTTGTGTTTGGAAAGATAGAATTCAGAATGCAAAATTTAGTAAATGATGAACAGACGTGCATCAATTTTATAGAGATTAGTGGAATAACTGCCGAATAACTGTCGCAACCGCTGCAGTTATCACAAGAGTCATGATTATGAATATCTGTCGTGATCGTGACTTACAGATTTTGGGAAATATAAGGTTTTAATCAGGAATTCACGAGCATGAATGGAAGTCACGAACGTGAATAGGAAAAATAGAAGAAAATCTTCTATTTATCAATAATTCATATTTAATAATATGATGTATCACCTCCTAGATGATTATTTCAGAATCTTTTTCACATCTAAGTTAGGATTGACAAATTGTACAGATTTGAAAAGAAATAAATAGATATAATTTAGAAAATGTACAGTAGTCTCCAGCAATTAAATCTCTAGAAAGCACTTACCTTCCCCGGCAACAATGCTAAAAACTTATTCACAAGGTTTTGACTTTACTAATTTTGAGGGCTTGTATTCTATAAAGAAGTAAAACAACCTTCCCGCTTTTCCACTGATAAAATAAAAGTTCTAATATGAAAAGGTGTTGTCAGTACTGCTTATCAAATAGAAAAATGATGACCACTAAAAGTATATAGTTACGATATAGTTTTAAAAGATATCGATCCCACAGTGAAGGAACTAGCTCTAAAGACCAATAAATGAAACAGAATAAAGAAAATAAAATAGATAATTTTATTATTGTGGTTGGGTTGGTTGTGATATGATGGTAAATAGGTAGATAAATGTATAAATAGATTAGAGTAGAAGAAATCGGTATAGATTATCCCCATGAACAAGTATAGCAAAGAAAACATGGAAAATCATCAAGGATATTACGTACACTAGATTACTTTAACAGCTTCGGTTCTAGAAACTTAGATATTCAATTATCCACCCTAGAGCAACACATGAAATGACTTTCCTAAATCTAATGCAAACGAATTAAGACAATTATATAAACCTGGATAACAATATTACTATGCTTAGTACGGGTCGCTCTCACATAGCCATATTTAGCAAGTTACCATTCCAAAAATGTTGGCTCCCTAAATAGCCTTATAATCACAGATCCAGTGATTATACACAATCTCCTTTACCCCGAAATAACTCTTAAATTTAACTCAAAAGCATATAATTTGATTAGTATAAAAGACTCAACACGAAATACACATTATGAAACATAGACATATCATTAAAGTATAGGTAGAAAACAAAGCAAAGTCGTAAGGTATGCAAGTGAAAGCTAAAGTTGATCAAACCGTATCCACTCTTTAATGGGAATTGTCAATTCTCGCAATTCTTGCGTCTACTTTGAATTCGGTCTCGACTCGTACAGAACCTCCGCTAGGTTGCTATTCTTTGTGAATATTGAATAAACAAATATTGAAGAATGAAAACTTTTATCGATAAGTGATTTGCTAGTAAACTTATACAACAATCGCTCGAATATGTAGAGAAATCTAGTGATCGAAATAAGGTTCGAATCACTTATACATTTTCTCGCTAACTTAGAACGAAGCGAAAATTACATGATTTTCTCTCTTAAACTATGTATAGTACACACCGTATACCATATATCACTCAATGCTCTCCCACACCCACAAAATTGGTAAGGTTTGAACCCTATTTATATAGTATGAAGGGTTGTGTCTATTAAAATGAAGAGTCATGTCCATTGGTGAAAGATTGCATCACTTCATTGTGATTGGATGCAAGGTCTTATCCTTATCCACAATGGATGGGAACCTTTTCATGATTGGTTGACTTCCAAAAGGTTTTTTTTATTTGGTAGTTGATGGTGGTTGATTGTTCTTATCCGGTGGTTTATAGTTGAGAAAGGTTGACAAAAAACCGCCAAGTTCATAACCGCAAATGTATGTCGCGACCGTGAATACTTGGCTGACAACTTTGTGTTGTGAAGGTTAACAAGTCACGACCGTGATATGTGTATCACGGTCGTGAAATGCTTTTTTTTCACTAAATTCCTGTTTGTGATTTCTACCGATCTTTAATATCTTCAATCCTTTGCCAAATCCTTAAGTTCCACTCATCTTTTTTCACCTTTTTCACTTTTTTTACATAAAATTCCACTTTTCTTCATTTTACTCCCAAGATTTAGCTAGTTTCTACATTTGCATAAAAAACAACTACATACCACGTGAAATCTTTTATATGAAGTATAAAATGGCTTAAACCATATCATTTTATGTGTAAAATTATTGTGATAATAAGTGTAATTATACACTTATCACCAACCCAAAGCAAAAGTAGCATGTGGTTTTTGCAAAAAAGCTGGACATGCCACAGTTATGTGTAGGCATAAAAAATGGTTATTATAACGAGTATGGCTGGTCAAACTTAAGCACTGCTAACAAGGGAGGACCCAACTCAAAGGCATGGGTAACTAAGAAAACATAATTGTTTTGCAGGTGAGCCTTAGATCCGTTGATGATTCTCGAATGTGGTATCTAGATAGCGAATGCTCAAGGTATATGACGGGAGATGAAAGCAGTTCATCTCATTGGAGCGTAAAATAAATGGAAGTGTCAATTTTGGAGATAACTAGAAAGGCATGGTTGTGGGTTATGGTACTATCAATGTCTCTCCTTCAATCGAAGAGGTTTCCCTAGTCAAAGGTTTGAAGTTCAACTTGCTTAGTGTAGCCTAGCTTTGTGATAAAGGTAGAAAGGTTACATTCGACTCAACAGGATGTTCAGTAATTGATTGTAAAACTGAGTCTACTATTCTCTTTGCACCTCGAATCAATAATGTATTTATGATTGATTTATCCCTTGGCTCCACTAATGTGTGTCTTGTATTTAAGGAGGATAATTCATGGCTTTGGCTTGGTTCATATAAATAAGAACATTATGTCCAAGCTGGCCAAAAAGTAATTAGTTGTGGGTTTACCTAGCATGAACTTTGAAAAGGATAAACTATGCTCAGCTTGCCAACTAGGTAAGAAAGTTAAGAAATCTTTTAACTCAATAATTCACATAGTAACTAAGCGAGAAGACACCCTGTGAACTTTGCGGAGAAGATGTTAACACATCCTATTATATCTTGAAATGTGTTTTAAATTATGCAATTCTTGAGAAGACACCCTATGAACTTTGGTGAGGATGCAAGACTAAGATCGGTCACCTCAAATCATTTGGTTGTAGGTGCTTTATTCTTAACACCAAGGAGCAATTAGGAAAGTTTGATTGTAAGTTTGATGAAGGTATCTTTCTAGGATACTCAACTAACAGCATGGTATATAGAATATATGTCCAAAGAGCTAACCTGTTAGAGGAGTCTATGCATGTAGATTTCGATGAAACAAATAATGCATATAGATGTCCATCTAATGAAGATGAAGGAGTACCCCAATGAGGAAATCCACTTAATATGCCACTCTCTGTTCTACCCATCCCAACATAAGAACCTGAAGCTAAGGAAGTAAAAAATGATGATAATCTTTCAATCAACTTCAACGATGGTAAAGATCAACCTCCTCCGCAGTTGATCAGAGTCTTCAAAGAGAGATTAGAGTTCATCACAACCATCTGCTAGATAGCATAGTTGATGATGTTCATAATCCAATGATGACATGAGGTCAGCTCAACAAGATGATGAGTCATCCAGCCTTCATATCATTGATTGAATCTAAGAAGTTTGAAGATGTAGAAGGAGATGATTATTGGATGATCGCAATGCAAGAAGAGCTGGATCAGTTCAAGCGCAATGATGTTTGGTATCTAGTTCCTAAGCCTAAAGGGAAATCAATCATTGGAACCAAATGGATTTTCAAGAATAAGCTAGATGAAGATGAATTTGTTGTTAAGAACAAAGATAGGCTTGTTGCGTAAGGCTACAATAAGCAAGCAGGCATCAATTATGATGAGAAATATGCTCTTGTAGCCTGACTTCAAGCAATTCAAATCCTGTGTACTTTCGCATCTCATATGAACTTCAAATTATTTCAAATGGATGTTAAGAGCACATTTCTGAATGGATTCATTCAAGAAGAAGTCTATGTTCACCAACCTCCTAGCTTTGAAGATTCGAAGAATCCTAAGCATGTCTTGAAATTGAAGAAAGCTCTTTATGGATTGAAGCAGGCTCCTAAAGCTTGGTATGAGAGGCTGACCAATTTCTTGATCACTAAAGGCTATAGAAGAGGAAAAGTATATACAACTCTGTTTAACAGGTTAAGAAAGTAATATGTGTTACTCATCCAAATATATGTTGATGATATCATATGTGGAGCAATTGATGAGAATTTATGCAAGGAGTTCAGCAAGCAGATGAAGAGCGAGTTTGAAATGTCGATGATGAGAGAGCTTAACTTTTCCCTTGGTCTTGAAATCAAGTAGACTGAAGATGGAATTTTCATCAATCAAGCTATGTATGCCAGAGAAGTCCTAAAGAAGTTTGACATGGAGCATTCGAAGCCAATGTCCACTCCCATGGCCGCACATACTATCCTGAGTAAAGATGAAGGTGGAAAACCTATGGATAATAAGTTCTACAGAGGAATCATTGGGTCTCTTCTTTATCTCACTACTAGTAGGCCTGACATTCAGTATGTTGTGTGCTACTGCATGATAAGTGTATAATTACACTTATTATCATACACATTTATATAACAAACACTATAGTTTTAGTCATTTTTATACTTCATATAAAAGATTTCACATGGTATGTAGTTGTTTTTTATGCAAATGTAGATACTAGGTAAATCTTGGGAGTAAAATGAACTAAAGTGGAATTCTATGAAAAAAGAGTGAA
>CATIWQ010427108.1:0-23674 GCA_949673415.1 Euphorbia schlechtendalii
GATTTCCTCCTCCAATCCTCCTCACGTCTTTCTACATTCAGAACCCTCATCATAACTAAACACTCTCCATCCTCCATAGCTTCACATTCATGGATCTCTTCCTCATCAACATACAAACTCGAATCAGCCTCATTTGATTTAGCAATCAATAAATCTTCTTCGATCTCATCTATTTCCCTTGTGGTCATGATCTTCTTTGTGGGACATTCAGAAGCAAAATGACCATAACCTTGGCATTTAAAACATTTCAAGGAATTTTTAGAGATGCTTTTGGTTGGTGTGGCAGTTTGATTAGTTTTGGTTTTGGTGGAAGTGTTTTGGGTGTTTGATGGGCTTTTTGGTGGTGGTAAGTAGGTAGTCTTTGTAGGGGTAGATTGTGAGGTGCTAGAGCTTGATTTGTAAGGTGATGAAAAGTTTGATGGCTTAGATTGTGAGGTGCTAGAGCTTGATTAAATGAAAACTTTGATGCAAGCCTTTTGTGGTCATATCATGTTTATCACACTCCAAAATGATCTGAAGGTTGATTTTAGGGTCAACGTTGAAAAAACTTGCCCCGATTTAAGTGATCCAAAATTTCTTGAAAACTTTGACGCATGCCTTTTATGGTCATATAATATTTATCACACTCTAAAGTGATCCGAAGTTAGATTTTAATGTAAACATCGAAAAACTCGCACCAATTTCCGGGTTCGAATTTTCATGAAAACTATGAAGCATGGCTGTGGTCATATCATGTTTATCACACTCTAAAATGGTCTGAAGATCGATTTTACGGTCAATGTTGAAAAAACATTAACCAGTTTTAGTGATCCATAATTTCGTGAAATCTTAAACGCATGCCTTTTATAGTCATATCATGTTTATCACACTCTATAATGGTCTGAAGGTCAATTTTAAGGTCACTGTTGAAAAAACTTGCACCGATTTAAGAGATCTAAAATTCCGTGAAAACTTTGACGCATGCCTTTTATGGTCATATCATGTATATCACACTCCAAAATGGTCCGAAGGTTGATTTTAATAAGGTCTACATTGAAAGAACTTGCCCTGATTTCAGTGATCCAAAATTTCATGAAAACATTGACATATGTTTTTTATGGTCATATCATGTTTAACACACTGATCCAAAGGTTGATTTTAAGGTCAACATTGAAATAACTTGCACTGAATTTCATGATCGATATTCAGTGAAAACTTTAACGTATGCCTTTTGTGGTCATATCATGTTTATCACACTCTAAAGTGGTCCGAATGTGTATTTTAAGTTCAAAGTTTAAAAAACTTGCATCGATTTCCGAGGTCGTAATTTCGTGAAAACTTTGACGTTTACCTTTTATGGTCATATCATGTTTAACACACTTTTCTAAATGTCAATTTTAAGGCCAACGTTGAAAAAACTTGCACCGATTTCCGTAATAGAAATTCCGTGAAAACTTTGATGCGTGCCTTTTATGGTCATATCATGTTTATCACACTTAAAATTGGTCCAAAGGTTGATTTTAAGGTCAATGCTGAAAATACTGGCACCGATTTCCGGGATCGTAATTTCTTGAAAACTTCAACGTATGCCTTTTATGGTCATGTCATGTTTATCACACTCCAAAATGGTCCGAATTAAACATTTTTAAGGTCAACGTTGAAAAAAATGCCCCGGTTTCTGTGATAAAAAATTTCATGTAAACATTGACGCATGCCTTTTATGGTCATATCTCATACTCTAAAATGCTCAAATGGTGATTTTAAAGTAAATATTGAAAAAACTCGCACCGATTTCTGATATCAAAATTTCATGAAATCTATGAAGTGTGTTTTTTATGGTTATATCATGTTTATCACACACTAATATGGTCTGAAGTTCGATTTTATGTTCAGTGTTGAAAAAACTTTCACCGAAATATGTTACCCAAAATTTCGTGAAAACTTTGACCCATGCCTTTTATTGTCATATCATGTTTATCACACTCCAAAATGGTCCGAAGGTTGATTTTAAGGTAAATGTTGAAAAAAATTGTCCCGATTTCAGTGATCCAAAATTTCGTGAAAATTTTGACGCATGCCTTTTATGGTCATATCATGTTTATCATACTCTAAAATGCTCCAAAGGTCGATTTTAAAGTAAAAGCTGAAAAAACTCGCACCGATTTCCGGAATCGAAATTTCGTGAAAATTATGAAGCATGCCTTTTATGGTCATATCATGTTTATCACTCTCTAAAATGGTCTGACAGTCGATTTTAAGGTCAATGCTTAAAAAAAACTTGCACCGATTTAAGTGATCATAAATTTTGTGAAAACTTTAACACATGCGTTTTATGGTCATATCATGTTTATCACACTCCAAAATGGTCCGAATGTTGATTTTAAGGTCTACATTGAAAAAACTTGCTCCGATTTTAGTGATCCAAAAATTCTTGGAAACTTTGACGCATGCCTTTTATGGTCATATCATGTTTAACACACTTGTCTATAGATCGATTTTAAGGTCAACTTTGAAAAAACTTGCACCGATTTTCATGATCGAAATTCATTGAAAACTATGAAACATGTCTTTTATGGTCATATCTTGTTTATCAAACTCTCAAACGGTTTGAAGGTAGATTTTAAGGTCAACGTTGAAAAAACTTGCACCGGTTTCAGTGATCTAAAATTTTATGAAAACTTTAACGCATGCCTTTTATGGTCATATCATGTTTAACATACTCTAAATTGCTCCAAATGTCGATTTTATGGTCATAGTTGAAAAACTCGAACCGATTTCCGGGATCATAATTTCGTGAAAACTTCGACGCAATCCTTTTATAGTCATATTATGTTTAACACACTTGTATAAAGGATGATTTTAAGGTTAACGTTGAAAAAACTTGCACCGATTTCCGTGATCGAAATTCCATGAAAACTTTGATGTATGTCTTTTATGGTCATTTCATGTTTATCACACTCTTCAATGGTCCAAAGTTCGATTTTGAGGTCAAAGATGAAAAAACTCGCACCGATTTCCAGTATCGTAATTTCATGAAAACTTTGACGCATACCTTTTATGGTCATATCATGTTTTACACACTGGTCTAAAGTTCGATTTTAAGGTCAACTTTGAAAAAACTTGCCCCAATTTCCGAGATCGAAATTCTGTGAAAACTATGCGGATTCCTTCTTGGTCATATCATGTTGGTCACACTCTAAAATGGTCCAAAGGTTGATTTTAAGGTTAAAGTTGAAAAAGGACGCACTGATTTTCGGGATCCTAATTTCGTGAAAACATTGACACATGCCTTTTGTGATCATATCATGTTTAACACACTGGTCTAAAGGTCGATTTTAAGGTTAAAGTTGAAAAAACTTGCACTGATTTGCATGATCGAAATTGCATGGAAACTTTGATGCATGCCTTTTTATGGTCATATCATATTTATCACACTCTAAATTGGTCACAAAGGCTGATATTTAGGTCATTGTTGAAAAAACATGCATCGATTTCCGTCATTGAAATTCAGTGAAAACTTTGACGCATGTCTTTTGTGGTCATATCATGTTTATCACATTCTAAATGGTCCAAAGGTCAATTTAAAGGTCGACATTGAAAAAACTCACACCGATTTTCGGGATCGAAATTTCGTGAAAACTTTGACGCATGTCTTTTATGGTTATAATATGTTTATCATATTCTAAAATGGTTTAAAGGACAATTTTAAGGTCAATGTTGAAAAAACATGCACCGATTTCCGTGATACAAAATATCTTGAAAACTATGACGCATGTTTTTATGATCATATCATTTTTATCACACTCTAAAATGGTCAAATGGTCAATTTTACGGCCAACGTTGAAAAAACTTGCACCAATTTCCTGCATCGAAATTTCATGAAAACTCAAACGCATGCCTTTTATGGTCATATCATGTTCATCACACTCTAAATTGGTCCAAAGGTCGATTTTAAGGTCAACATTGAAAAAACTAGCACTGATTTCACGGATCAGAAATTCCTAAAAACTTTGATGCATGCTTTTTATGGTCATTTCAGGTTTATTACACTCTAAAATGGTTTAAAGGTCGATTATATGGTCGATGTGGAAAAAAGTCGCATCGATTTCAGTATTCAAAATTTCGCGAAAACTTTGAAGAATGCCTTTTATGGTCATATCATCACTCTAAAATGGTCCAAATGTTGATTTTAAGGTTAATGTTGAAAATACTCGCACTGATTTCCAGAATCGAAATTTCGTGAAAACTTTGATTCATGCCTTTTATGGTCATATCATGTTCATCACACTCTATAATGGTCCCAATTGTCGATTTTAAGGTCAACGTTGAAAAAACTAGCACCGATTCCCAGCATAGAAATTTCATGAAAACTTTGATGCATGCCTTTTATTGTCATATCATGTTTATTACACACTAAAATGGTCTGAAGGTCGATTTTAAGGCCAACGTTGAAAAAACTTGCATCGATTTCCGTGATCGAAAATTCATAAAAACTTTGATGCATGCCTTTTATTGTCATATCATGTTTATCGCACTCTAAATTTGTGCCAAGATCGATTTCGAGGTCAACGTTCTCGCACCGATTCCGGGATCGAAGTTTAATGAAATATTTAACGCATGCCCTTTATGGTCATTTCATGTTTATCACACTCTATAATGGTTCAAAGGTCGATTTAAAGGTCGGTGTGGAAAAAACTCGCACCAACTACCTGAATTGAAATTTCGTGAAAACTTTCAAGCATGCCTTTTATGGTTATATATATCACGTTTATCACACTCTAAAGTGATCCAATGGATGATTTGAAGGCCAACATTGTAAAAACTCGCACAGATTTCAAGAATCTAAATTTCGTGAAAACTTTGATGCGTGCCTTTTACCGTCATATCATGTTTATCACACTCTAAAATGATCGAAAGGTCGATTTTAAGGTCAACGTTGAAAAAACTAGCATCGATTTCATGGATCGAAAATTTGTAAAAACTTTGATGCATGCCTTTTTTTATCATATCATGTATATCACACTCTAAATTGGTCCAAAAGTTGAATTTCAGTTCATCATTGAAAAAACACGCACCGATTCCGGGATCGAAGTTTTGTGAAAACTTTAACGCATGCCTTTTATGGTCATTTCATGTTTATCATACTCTTAAATGGCCCAAAAGATTATTTTAAGGTCAACTTTGAAAAAACTCCCACCGATTTCCGGGATCGAAATTTCGTGAAAACTTTGATGCATGCTTTTTATGGTCATTTCACTTTATTACACTCTAAAATGGTCCAAAGGTCGATTTTAAGGTCAACGTTGAAAAACTCGCACCGATTTCCAGGATCGAAATTTCGTGAAAACTTTGATAAATGCCTTTTTTTGTCATTTTTTGTCACTTTTCCACTGATAAGTTTAATCATTTGTTCACAAGAATTGGTTATATATTAATGGAGAAAAAAACTTGTTCATGTAAATTATAAGTGTTGTCAGTACCTCTTATCAAATAGAAAAATGATGATAACTGTAAGTATACAGTTGCGATGTAGTTTTAAAATATATCGAACCCACAAAGAAGGAACCAAGTCAAAAGATCAATTAGGGAAATACTCCTTTACTTTCGCGTGAATCCCAACATCAATAGCAAAAGTATAGTGTTTAGTGTATAAAATTAATATGATAATAAGTTTAATCATACACTTATCATAACCCCACACTTAACTTTTACCTTCTCCTCAAGGTAAATTCAACAGATGTGTATAAATTGGTAAACAAGTTCGTACATCATTTGGTGAAAGTCTATTGCAGTGAGTACCACATTCCACGCTCCAAAAGATTTCAAGTAGAAGTTCGAAATTTCCCACAAATTAGTAATGTGCAATTTATATAGTTTAGTTCCATACCTTTGCTCTCAATGGAGAGTCAACCGAATCACATCTTCATATAAGTGTTATATGCATACGGGAATATTACCTTCTCTTAAGCATAGTATAAAGTATAAAAAACATAGAAAGTACTCTTTGATTAATTTCTCTCAAAGCATTTTTAGGTAACCTAAGATGCTAAAACACTCTCAGTGGTTGCATTTTATGCTCTATACCACTCTCATCTTTTTTCAATGGTTGCATTTTATTCTCCATACCAATCTCTCATTTTTTTTCTTTTAAGCATAAGTTTTTGAAGTACTTTGTACTTTGCACCCATTTTTTATGCTATGCTTTCTTTTCTTTTTTCACTCAATGAATGGTTGCAATTTCTATTCCGTACCATTCCTCACCTTTTGCATAACTCATTGGTTATCCCCTCTTTCTTTTGATTTTTCATATTTTAATACCCTCATCCTTTATTGATCAATTTCAAAGTATTTTGGCTATAGTTTCCTAACACTTTAAACACATTCAATACTTATATGACTTATTCGAGATTTGCATATAAAACTCATAATAAGAATACCATTAGATATTACTCCACTTAAAACTTATTGGAAGCATTAAACTAAAACTATATAACATATACTAATTCATGTTGCATCGATATATATCGAAACTTGCTTGGAATGTTGCTCTCAAATGTTACACACGACTCATCTTTGCCAAATGCTAAATGTTGTGCTAATAACGCTCAATTTCAACATGCGCTCAAATTTTGCACTAACATCAAACTTGTAATACCTAACACTCAAAATAACCTTGGTCAAATGTTAGTAAAGTATAGGAAATGATAATGTATAAATAACACGAAAATCAACAAAAAATTTAAAATTCTTCGATTTTTTTATTTTATTCAATTTTTTTGGATTTTAAGGGATTTTTACAAATGTCCCCCCACACTCAAGAACACAATGTCCTCATTGTGAGACATTATAAAAATAAAAATTTTAAACACACTACTAAAATAAAATAAAGAAAATAAACTTAACCCGTTTTACTCCTCAGAACTTGAATCTGGTGGACTCGAAGATATCTCCAAATTTTGCATTCTGAAGTATGTATTCAACTTCCGGTTCAATGAAATGTTTGATTTTTTCAGTTGACGAACATCTTGCTGTATGGACGCATTGTCTAGGCATGCTTGGTCGACATCTCTTACCAACTTTCCTCTCCAAGTACTACTCGTACTTCCCGAGGCATGTCTTGAATTATAACTCTCGAATTGAACTTCCTCAACATCCTCTTTGTCTGGTTTGTTGTCTCGAGTAGTAGACTCTTGCGTCAGTCTAAGCATTCTTATCCTCACTTCATATGGTAAGAACGTAAATTTTCCTACTTCTTCTTTTACCAATCCTGCTCTTTTCATATAAACTTGTCCCATAAAATTAAATTTTTCCCTTCGATTATATTGGTATGGTAATTGATTTTTTGCTCCTGAAATTATCCCACAAATCGTATTTGAACCTCTAACTCTAGCCTTTTTATTTGTAGTCAGACTAGCGATGGGTTCCAAAATATGTAATCCGAAACTTTGGTTAAAACTTCGAAACTGCGCACTCCAATATTTCCAAGTCCTCCATTGACACTTTAGTTGTCTCATGTCGAAAGAGAAGACTTTGAGAAATAAACTTGTGTAGGTAGAGAAGACTATTGCTTCGGATGTTCTTGTTGGAAGAATTTTTTACATCGTATCGATCCAATCCCGTTAATTCTGTCCAAATATCTGTCAACTCTTAATCCTTCTTCTTTTTCAATTTCATCAAAATTCTCTCCCAAACAAAACCACTTGATTAAATCCATCATTGTAAACTTATATTCTTCTCCTTCATTCCTAAATTTCTTCTTCAAGACATACCCATCATCAGCAATAGTAACCAAGAATTCGAGGACCTATTCTTCGATAAAAGAAAATCGCATAATCACAAACTTCTCCAATCCAAACAGCGAGAAATACTCCTTTACTTTCGCGTGAATCCCAACATCAATAGCAAAAGTAGGATCGTAGAAAAGCGTATCGTGAAAATCGAAGTTCTTGATTCTCAAGTATCTTTCTACTTCCTCGTCACTATAAATTGGAAAGGGACAACCAACTTCTTTTTGTTGATTCACCATTTTGCTTTGTTCATGTAAAGTATTGGTGTTGTCAGTACCTGTTATCAAATAGAAAAATGATTATAACTGCAAGTATACAGTTGCGATGTAGTTTTAAAATATATCGAACCCACAAGGAAGGAACAAAGTCTAAAGATCAATTAGGGAAAAAGAAAATAAAATAATATAAAATTTTGGATTGGAGGGTTAGAATGAAGAATGAGTAAATATAGATGTGAAACATTGGGGAATCTAAATATATAGATTTTCTCTGCGAAATAAAAATAGCAGAGAAAAGATGCAAGTTCAACAAAGTTATTACGTTCACTAAATTAATATAACATAATCGGTTCTAGACACTCAGATGTTCAATGATTCACCATAGAGCAATACATGAAACGACGTTTTTTACACCTAACGCAAACGGATTAAGACAGTTATATAAACCTGGACAACGTCAAGACTATGCTTAGTACGGGTCGCTCTCACATAGCCACATTTAGCAAGTTACCACTCCAAAAATATTGGTCACTAAACAGCATTATATCACAGATCCAGTAATTATACAAAATCTCATTAACCCCGAAACTACTCTTAAAGTTAACTCGAAAGCATATAACTTTATTAATATAAAAGACTTAACACGAAATACGCATTATGACACATAGACATATCATAAACTTCGAATAGAAAGTATAAGTAGAAAGCAAAGCAAAGTTGTAAGGTATGCAACTGAAAGCTAAAGTTGATCAAACTGTATCCACTCTTTAATGGGAGTCGTCAAATCCCGCAATTCCTGCGTCTGTTTTGAATTCTGTCTCAGCTCGTACAGAATCTCTGCTAAGATGCTATTCTTTGTGAATGTCGAATAAACGAATGTTGAAGAATAAAATTTTTATTGATAAGTGATTTGCAAGTACACTTATACAACAATCGCTCGAATATGTAGAGAAATCTTGTGATTGAAAAAAGGATTCGAATCACTTAAACATTTTCTCGCTAACACTTATGAACGTAGCGAATTCTCTATCTATACACACACACTATACGTGACCCTATTATTGCACTCTAATGCTGCACTCCCTTGATTCCACGAAATTGTAACGTTTGAAGGGTTGCGTCTATCCATACGAAGAGTTGCGTCCATTGACGAAAGATTGCATGTCATTATGATTGGTTCATAAGCTTCAATCTAATCCACAATAGATAAGCACCTTTTCATGATTGGTTGATTTCTGATAGGTGTTTATTTGTTTGTAGTTGTTGGCGGTTGATAGTCCTTATCTATACAGGTTTGTAGTTAAGAAGATTAAACCAGAACACCGTCTAAGTTGCGACAGTGATATACAAGTCGTGACCGTGAATCTCTTTGATTGGCAAATTTCTATTTTGAAGATGAACAATTTGTGACCGCGAATAGTTGTCGCGACGGTGAATTGCATTTTTCTTTAGAATTCTCCTCGTAACTTCACCAATCTTTGACAGCTTCAATCCTTAAGCCAAATCTTTAAGTTCCACCCATCGTTTTGCACCATTTTCACTCTTTTTTCATTGAATTTCACTTTAGATCATTTTATTCCCATGATGATGCGAATCAAGATACACCTAATTGCTCACCATTTGAAATTGTGTATGGTTTTAATCCACTTACTCCTTTGGATTTAATCTTTTTACCTGTTGATGAGAGGAAAAGTTTAGATGGAAAGCATAAGGCTGAAATGGTCAGAAAATTGCATAAAAAAGTGAAGCAGCAAATTGAAAAGAAAAATGAACGCTATGCTAGTAAGGCAAACAAGCATCGTACAAAGATGGTGTTTCAGCCTGGATATTGGGTTTGGTTGCACATGCGAAAGGAGAAATTCCCTACTCAAAGGCGCTCAAAGTTGCATCCGAGAGGCAATGGACCTTTTCAAGTCGTAGCGAGAATTGGAGACAATGCTTACAAGCTTGACCTCCCTGGTGAGTATAGTAGTTTACATGCTACATTTAATGTTTCTGACTTATCCTTGTTTGATGTAGGTGATGGAGATTCGAGGACGAATCCTTTTGAAGAGGGAGAGAATGATGTGAATCAAAATACACCTAATATTGAGCATGAAAATGACAAAGGCATGGAGATTAAGAAGAAAGATCCTTTGCATATTCCAATTACAAGGTCTATGTCAAAGAGAGTTCAAGATGCCTTAAACGGGCTTGTCAAAGAGATTTTAGAGATTCAACGTTCAAGTCAAATTCCAACAACTTCCAATTATATGTGCTTGAACAAGGATGAAAAAATTCTTACTTTAATCGAATTAAAGGAAAAATGACTGAAGACTTGGTTTGGTTTAAATTAGCTAAAGTGAGCATTGGACACGCATGTGTATAGCACATGTTAACCCATTGGGATCTTGTTTAATTTTTGTTGGGCCATTTAATTAATGGAAGATACTAAATGGGCTTCCAGAAATCTTAGAGTTTTTAATTTTATTTCTAGTTTAGTTTGGATTTCTTTCTTGATTCTTTAAAGACTGCTTTCCTAAAGCTATTAGAACTTTATTTATTTAGTTTTAGACAAACTACTCAACAAATTTCGTGACTTAAGGTTTAGTTTTAGTATATATAGTCATCTTTCTTTTTGTTCTTATGAGTTTTTTTGAAAATTAATAAAATTTCAGATTTTCTTGCGAAATTTCAGCTTCTTTGAGTGCAAGTGTTTGTGATCTTATTCTTGAAGTCTTATTTTGATTGTGATCAATTGTTATGGCTAGACAATTGAGAATCAACCCCATAACAGGTTCTTTCATCCAATTCGAAAAGGTTGCGTTAACTATATGTTAACTTGATTATTCGTTTTATTTGCTAGGATTGGTTGTATTATTGCTATTTGTTCTTCTTAATTCTTCTATCTCATTCATTATCCACTTTCCTTTGTGTCTCAAAATCTCAATTCACGGTCGGGGAAAATTCTCGTGTTCGGATTGCGTTTCGCGTTACCGGATTCACATCATAAGATTTACCTAGTATCTACATTTGCATAAACTTTTATGCATTCTTTTTATGGACATATCATGTTTATCACTCTCTAAAATGGTCTAAAAGAAAATTTTACTATTAACGTAGAAAAAACTCGCATAGATTTACGAGATGGAAATTACGTTAAGTTTGGCCTTTTATGGTCATATCATGTTTATCACACTCTAAACTTGTCCAAAGGTCGAATTTAAGGTCAACGTTGAAAAAACTCATATCGATTTGCGGGAACGATCTTTACTGAAAACTTTTACGCATGCCTTTTATGGTCATGTCATGTTTATCATATTCTAAAATGGTCCAAAGTTTAAGTTTAAGGTCAACGTTCAAAAAACTCGTACCGATTTCCGGAATAGAAATTTCATGTAAACTTTAACACATGAGTTTTTTTGTCATATCATGTTTATCATACTCTAAAATGGTCAAAAGTTCGATTTTATGATTAAGAATGAAAAAATTCGCACCGATATCTAGGATCGAAATTATGTGAAAACTTTTACGCATTCCTTTTAAAGACATATCATATTTATCACACTCTAAAAAGATTTAAAGGTAGAATTTAAGGTCAACATCATTTTTCGGGATCGCAATATTTGTGAAAACTTTGACGCATGCCTTTTATGGTCATATCACGTTTATCACATTGTAAAATGTTCCAAATTTCGATTTTATGATCGGTGTTGAAAATACTACCACCGATATCCGGGATCGAAATTTCATAAAAACTTTTACACATGCTTTTTATGGTCATATCACGTTTAGCACTCTCTAAAATGGTCTAAAGGACGATTTTAAGCATAAATTTGAAAAAACTCGCATCGATATCCGGGATCGAAACTTAGTGAAAACTTTGATGCATTCCTTTTACGGTCATATCATATTTATCACACTATAAAATGGGCTAAAGGTCGGTTTTATGGTCAACATTGAAAAAACTCGGACAGATTTCTGTATCGAAATTTTGTGAAAACTTTCACGCATGCCTTTTGTGGTGATATCATGTTTATCACACTTTAAAATTGTCCAAAGATCGATTTTAGGTTTAATGGTAAAGAAACTCACACCGATTTACGGGATCGAAATTTCCGGATAACTTTTACGCATACCTTTTATGGTCATATAATATATCACACTCTAAAATGGTCCAAATGTCAAACTCACACCGTATTCCGGGATCGAACTTTCGTGAAAACTTTTATGCATTCTTTTTATGGACATATCATGTTTATCTCACTCTAAAATGGTCTAAAGGAAAATTTTATTATTAACGTTGAAAAAACTCGCACCGATTTCTGATATCAAAATTTGAAAGTTATTCCTTTAATAATCATATCATGTTTATCACACACTAAAATGGTCCAAATAAAAAATTTAAGGTCAAAGTTGAAAAAACTCGTACTGATTTCCGGGATCGATATCTAAAAACTTTTACGCATGCCTTTTATGGTAATATCATGTTTATCACACTTTAAAATTGTCAAAAGGACGATTTTAAACACAAAGTTCAAAAAACTAACACCAATTTCGGGGATCGAACATTCTTGAAAACTTTTACATATGCCTTTTATGGTCATATCATATTTATCACATTCTAAAATGGTTCAAAGGTCAAATTTAAGGTCAACATTCAAAAAACTCGCATCGATTTCCGGAATCGAAATTTGGTAAAAACTTTGTCGCATGCCTTTTATGGTCATATATCATGTTTATCAGACTCTAAAATGGTCAAAAGTTCAATTTTATGATCATCAATGAAAAAACTTGCACTGATATCCGGGATCGAAATTTTGTGAAATTTTTACGCATGCCTTTCATAGACATATCATAATTATCACACTCTAAAATGGTTCAAAGATCGAAGTTAAGGTCAACATTATGTAAACTAACATCATTTTCCGTGATGGCAAGTTTCGTGAAACCTTTGATGCATCCTTTTATGGTCATATCATAATTATCACTCTAGAATGGTTCAAAGGTCGAAGTTAAGGTCAACATTACGTAAACTAACATCATTTTCCGTGATGGCAATTTTCGTGAAACCTTTGATGCATTCCTTTTATGGTCATATCATGTTTATCACATTGTAAAATTTTCCAAAGGTTGATTTATGATCAACATTGATAAAACTTGCACTGATTTCCGGAATCGAAATTTCGTGAAAACTTTTACGCATGCTTTTTATTATCATATCATGTTTATCACATTCTAAAATGGTCCAAAGAACGATTTTAAGCACAAAGTTGAAAAAAATCGCACCGATATCCGGGATCGAAAGTTTGTGAAAACTTTGACGCATTCATTTTATGGTCATATCATGTTTATTACACTATATCTGGGATCGAAATTTTGTGAAAACTTTGACTCATGCCTTTTATGGTCATATCATGATTTGCAACCTCTAAAAAATTCCAAAGTTCAAATTTATGGTCGAAGTTGGGAAAACTCGCATCATTTTGAAGTATGAAAATTTTCGTGAAAACATTTTACGCATGCATGTTATTGTCATATCATGTTTATCACACTCTAAAATGGTCCAAAAGTCGATTTTAAGGTCAACGATGAAAAAACTCACACCGAATCAAGGAACTCAAGTTGTTGAGTATAGAAATGATAAAGACTTGGATTTGATGTGGGAAGATCCATTTCTAAATCAAAGAGTGTTCAAGAAGTTTTAAATGAGGAAATCAAAGAGATTTTTAAGATTCCGAATTCAATTCAAGTTTCAACAAAGGCTAGTAATGTCAGCTTCAGCAAGGATGTAGAATTTCTATTTTTGATTCAAGTATCGAAGGGGAGTAAAAGACTTGGTCTAATTGGTGATAGCTTAAGTGAGCTTTGGACACGAATTTGTAAGTCACATGTTAACCGATTGGGATCTTGGTTAATTTTTATTAGATCATTACATGAAGGAAGAAAATGAAGTGGCTGCTAGATTATTTTTTCTTTAATTTTTAGATTTTCTTTTATCATTTAATAGTTAGTATACTTAGTATCGTAGTTTGTTTCATATTTCGAATCAGGGTAGGATTCTTTTCTTATGTTTTACGGATGTCTATCCTAAAGCTATTAGGACTTTAGTATTTTATTTTTAGGAACATTCTATATATAATTTCATGCGTTAGGAATAGTAGTATTATATATAGACATCTTTTTATTTGTATTAGATAGTTTTTTATAATTAATAAAATTTCAGATTTTCTTTTTAGAATTCCAGCTTCTTCTTCAAATTCAAGTGATTGTGATCTTGTTCTTGAAGATTTATTTTAATTGTGATCAATTGTGATGGCTAGACTATTGAGAATCAACCTCATATCAAGTTCATCCAATTCAAAATGTTGTGTTAACTATATCTTTGCTTGATTGTTTGATTTATTTGCGAGGATTGGTTATGCTAGTGCTACTTTTATTTCATACTCTGATTTTAAATCATTTATCTTATCTTTTTGTGTTTCATGAACCTCAATTCATGGTCGGCACATTCATTGAGTTTGGATTATGTTTCACGTAACCAGATTCACATCAATTGGTTATCAGAGCACAGTATGAATTGCGGTTTCAATTCTGTCCAGATTTATTCTTTTCATCATAACTTTTCCTTTACAGTTTGGATTCTTGTGTTTCAAAAACCATTAGATTTGTAAGCGAAAGCTTTAAAACATTTCAGAAGACATCACATCGAAATTCGTTTCACAACTTTGTCTAAATTTGGTTCAAAATTCGGGAAACTGGTTTGTTAAGATTTTTCTTACTTTTCTTTAGAGTTTTGCATTTTTTTGGCTGTAGATTATTTAGGATTTTTTAAGTAGTGTTATTTTTTTTTCATCAATTTTTTATAGTTTCGTAGTTTCTTAGTTACAGCTATCCTTTTTTTAATACTACTTTTTTGCTTCTTTGTTATTCGATATTGTTTAGCTTCATTAATTGAGCTCGATCAACATAGTACCAAAGATCATGGATTATTTGTGAGTATTCACATCCTTTTCTTTTCTTACTTTTCACCAAACTTCTATGCTGTTTGAATAACCGTGTCTCACAAGGATAGGGAATCCTCCTGCTATGAGGTGGATTCAAAAGTGCTAAGGAAAGTTATTGCAGGAAGTAATAGATTGAATCAACAATTATTTAGGATTAAAGATGAGCTTAAACAATAAGATTTTAAAGGCACACGTAAAAAGCACAACCAACATAATTACATCGAGGATAATTACAAGGAAGAGCAATTTGATCCATACTTGCGAAGGAGCTTTAGGGAATGTCCACGCAAAGATGGTAATGTTAATGTTACTATACTTACAATACCCTCTTTCCAAGGTACGAGATATTTGAATTTTGACAATATCTTTTATGCTCGTTGTCGTGTCCGAGAGAAAGTATGTAGTATGATTGTTGATATTCGTAGTCCTTGTTGTATTGCTAGTACTGCCATGGTTGAGAAGTTGAGTCTGCCCACAATTAGACATTTAAGGCCTTATAGACTTCAAATTAATAATAGTGATGAGGTGAAAGTGACTCGACAAATCTTGGTCGATTTTACGATTGGTAAATTTCATGATCAAGTTTTATGTGATGTTGTACCAATGCAAGCAAGCCATCTACTGTTAGGTCGTCCATGGCAGTTTGATCGTGAGGCCATTCATGATGGAAAATCAAACAAAATCACCCTCGTCAAGGAACGAAAACGTTACACCTTGTTACCTTTGATACCGGAGCAAGTTTACCAAGATCAGCTTCATATTCAAAATTAAATATCTAAGGAAGGGGTTTTGGTTAAGGCGAAAGAAAACAAGAGTGATACGATTAGTAAGGGTGAGAAGTGAGAAAAGGTTAGTGGGGTGAGCGAAGTAGTTTTGAGAAGAGAAGAAGGTAAGAGCGTAAAAAAACCATTACTTTTTATGCCAATACGAGAGATTCAAAGCTAGATGAAACTACTCATTATAAAATGTTTTCATTTCATTGCAATGGTTTTAGCTTTGTTGTAACTAAATTTGACAATTCTCTTCATAGTGTGATTATCTCTTTGTTGCAGAATTTTAACGATCCTTTTCTAAAAGAGATTCCACATGAGCTACGTACTATTTGAGTCTTCGAAAATCTGAATCAGTTTATGCTTCGAACATCTGTACCGAGTCTCCCAACTTATATAAGTAATTCGAAAGAAACGAACGGAATTTAAAGAATGTTAAAGAATTCCTTGACGCTAAGCATGATTCGAGGATGAATCATTTTTAAAGAGAGAGGGAATGACACGAATCAAGGAACCCAAATTATTGAGTATAGAAATGATAAAGACTTGGAATTGAAGTGGGAGATCCATTTCTAAATACATATTTGAAGTGTAAATCAAAGAGTGTTCAAGAAGTTTTAAATGAGCAAATCAATGAGATTTTGAAGATTCTGGATTCAATTCAAGTTTCAACAAAGTCTAGTAAGGTCAACTTAAGCAAAGATGAAGAATTTCAATTTTTGATTCAAGTATTGAAGAGGAGTTCAAGACTTGGTCTAATTGGATATAGCTTAGTGAGCTTTGGACACGCATGTGTAAGTCACATGTTAACCCATTGGGATCTTGACTAATTCTTATTGGATCAATTACATGATGGAAGTAAATGAAGTGGCTGCTAGATTAATTTTTATTTAATTTAGTTAGATTTTCTTTTATTATTTAATAGTTTGTATACTTAGTATCCTAGTTTGTTTCATATTTCACATTAGAGAAAGATTCTTTTCTTATGCTCTACGGAATTCTATCCTAAAGCTATTAGGAATTTAATATTTTATATTGAGGTAAATTTTACATATGATTTCATGCTTTAGGAATAGTAATATTAAATAAAGACATCTTTTTATTTGTATTAGATAGTTTTGATAATTACTATAATTTCAGATTTCCTTTGTGGAATTTCAGCTTCTTTTAAGTTGAAATGATTGTGATCTTGTTCTTGAAGTCATATTTTGATTATGGTCAATTGTTTTGGCTAGACAATTAGAATCAACCCCATATAAGGTAGATTCTTTCATCAAATTTGAAAGGTTTCTTTAATTATATGTTAGCTTGATTGTTCGATTTATTTGCTATGTTGGTTTATACTATTGCTACATTTATCTCATACTCTGATTTTAAAACTTTTATCTAATCTTTTTATGTTTTATGAACCTTAATTCACTATTGGGACAGTCAGATTATGTTTCAAATAACCGGATTCACATCATATGGTCATATAATGTTCATCACACTCTTAAACGGTTCAAAGGTCAATTTCAAGGTCAACATTGAAAAAACTCGCACCGATTTCCGAGATGGAAATTTCGTGAAAACTTTGACACATGCCTTTTATGATCATATCATGATTATCAACCTCTAAAATAGTCAAAAGGTCGAATTTATGGACAAAGTTAGGAAAACTCGCATCGTTTTCAAGGATGACAATTTTCGTGAAAACTTTGTTGCATGCCTTATGGTCATATCATGTTTATCACACTCTAAAATGGTCCAAAAGCCAATTTTAAGTAAGGTCAACGTTGAAAAAACTGGCACGGAATTCCAGGATCGAAATTTCTTGAAAACTTTGGCGCATGCCTTTTACGGTCATATGATGATTATCAACCTCTAAAATGGCCCCAAGGTCAAATTTTATGGTTAAAGTTGGGAAAACTAGCATCGTTTTCAGAGATGACAATTTTCGTGAAAACATTAACCCATGCCTTTTATGTTCATATTATGTTAATCACACTCTAAAATGGTCCAAGGGTCGAATTAAAGCTTAATGTTGAAAAAACTCACACTATTTTCTAGGATCGAACTTTCATGAAAACTTTTACGAATGCCTTTTATTGTCATATCATGTTTATCACACTCTAAGATGGTCAAAAGGTCGATTTTGTGAACAACGTTGAAAATACTAACACCGATTTCTAGAATCAAAATTTCATGAAAACTTTTACGCATGCCTTTTATGGTCATATCATGTTTATCACACTCTAAAATGGTCTAAAGGATGAATTTAGGGTTAATGTTGAAACATTTCGCATCTATTTCAGGGATCGAAATATCGTGAAAACTTTGATGCGTGGCTTTTATTGTCATATCATGATTAACAAACTCTAAAATGGTCCAAAGATCGAATTTACAGTCAAAGTTGGGAAGACAAGCATCGTTTTCAGGGATGACAATTTTCGTGAAAACTTGGACAAATACCTTTTATAATCATATCATGTTTATCACAAACAAAAATGGTCCAAAGGTCGAATTTAAGGTCAACGTTGAAAATTCTCACATCGATTTCTAGGATCAAACTTTCTTGAAAGCTTTACGCATGCCTTTTATGGTCATATCATGTTTATCACACTCTAAAATGGTCTAAAGGTCGATTTTAAGTTCAACGTTGAAAAAACTCGCATTGATTTCCATGATCCATATTTCGTGAAAACTTTTAAGCTTACCAGTTATGGTCATATAATGTTTATCGCACTCTAAAATGGTCCAAATGACGATGTTAAGCACAAAGTTGAAAAAACTTGTGTCGATTTTTCGGGTGAAACTTTGGTGAAAACTTTTACACATGTATTTTATGGTTTTATCATGTTTATCACCCTCTATAATGGTCCGAAGAGAGATTTTATAATAAAAGTTTAAAAAACTAGCATCGATTTCAGGGATCGAAGTTTACGCATTCCTTTTATGGTCATATCATGTTTATCACATTCTAAAATAAGCCAAAGGTGGAATTAAAGGTCAACGTTTAAAAAACTTGCAACGATTTCCGGAATTGAAATTTTGTGAAATTTGGGCGCATACTTTTTATGGTTAAATCATGTTGACCACATTCTAAAATGGTCCAAAGTTCGATTTTATGATCAATATTGAAAAAATTAGTACCGATTTCCGGGATTGAAATTGCGTGAAAACTTTTACACATGCCTTTTATGGACATATCATGTTTTTCA
Organism: Euphorbia schlechtendalii; assembly: GCA_949673415.1. NCBI lineage: Eukaryota > Viridiplantae > Streptophyta > Magnoliopsida > Malpighiales > Euphorbiaceae > Euphorbia > Euphorbia schlechtendalii. Next base: position 18,941 of record CATIWQ010427108.1, read on the forward strand.
CACTCTATAATGGTCCAAAGGTCGAATTTAAGTTCAACGTTGCGAAAACTCACATCTTTTTTCGCGATGGCGATTTTCGTGAAAACTTTGACGCATGCCTTTTAAGGTCATGTTATCTTTATCACACTCTAAAATGGTAAAAATTTCAATTTTTAGATCAACGTTTAAATAAACTCGCACAAATTTCCGTATCAAAAGTTTGTGAAAATTTGACGCATGCCTTTTATGATCATATAATATTTATCAAATTCTAAATTTTTCCAAAGGTCGATTTTATGATCAACGTTAAAAAAACTGGCACCGATTTCAGGGATTGAATCGTGAAAACTTTTACGCATGCCTTTTATGGTCATATCATATTTATTACATTCTAAAATGGCACCAAGGAAAATTTTATGATACACGTTGAACAAACTTGCACCGATTTCTAGGATCAAAATTTCGTTAAAACTATGACGCATGCTTTTTATGGTCATATAATATTTATGACACTCTTAAACGGTCCAAAGATTGAATTTAATGTCAACATTGAAAAAACTCGCACCGTTTTTCGGAATCCAAATTTCATGAAAACTTTGACGCCTACATTTTTTGTCATATCATGTTTATCTCACTTTAAAATTGTCCAAAAGTCTATTTTAAGGTAACTGTTGAAAATACTTGCACCGAATTGTTCGTGAAAACTTTGGCGCATGCCTTTTATGGTCATATCGTGTTTATCATACTCTAAAATGATTCAAAGGACGATTTTAATCATAAATTTTAAAAAACTCACACAGATTTCTTGGATCGAAATTTCCTAAAAACTATGACTCATGCCTTTTGTGGTGAAATAATGTTTACTACACACTAAAACGGTCCAAGGGTTGTTTTTAAGGTCAACTTTGAAAAGACACACACAGATTTCCGGGATCGAACTTTCGTGAAAACTTTTACGCATGCATTTTATGGTTTTATCATGTTTATCAAACTTTATAATGGTACAAAGATCAATTTTATAATCGACATTTAGAAAACTCGCACCAATTTCTGGTGTCGAAATTTCCCGAAAACTTTTACGCACGTCTTTTATGGTAATATCATGTTTTTCACATTCTAAAATGTTCATTCCATTTATGGTCATTGTTCAAAAAACTCGCACCGATTTCCGGAATCGAAATTTCTTGAAAACTTTGACGCATGCCTTTTATGGACATATCTTGTTTATCAAACTCTAAAAAGGTCCAAAGGTAGAATTTAAAGTCAACGTTGCGAAAACTCGCATCAATTTCCGGGATGAAAATTTTTGTGAAAACTTTAACACATACCTTTTATGGTCATATCATGTTTATCACACTTTGAAATGATCCAAAGGTCGATTTTATGATCGACGTTAAAAAAACTAAAACTGATTTCTAGGATTGAAATTTCCTGAAAACTTTTACACATGCCATTTAGGATCATTCATGTTTATCACACACTAAAATGGTCCAAAGGATAATTTTATGATAAAACATATAAAAAACTCGCATTGATTTTCGTGATCGAAATTTCGTGAAAACTATAACGCATGCCTTTTATTGTCATATAATGTTTATCACACTTTGAAAAGGTGAATGGTAGATTTTAAGGTCAATGTTGAAAAAACTCGCACAGATTTCATCGATCGGAATTTCGAGAAAACTTTGACGCATGCCTTTTATGGTCATATCATGTATATCACACTCTAAAATGGTTCAAAGGTCGAATTTAAGGTCAACATTGAAAAAACTGGCCCCGAATTCCAAGATCCAAATTTTGTGAAAACTTTTATGCATGTCTGTTATTGTCTTATCATGTTTATCACACTCTAAGATTTTCCAAAAGATGAGTTTAAGCTCACAGTTGAAAAACTCACACTGAATTCAGGGATCGGACTTTCATGAAAACTTTTTACGCAAGCCTTATATTGTTTTATCATGTTTATCACACTTTATAATGGTCCAAAGATCGATTTTATAATCAACAATGAAAAATCTTGCACTTATTTCTAGAATCGAAATTCCTGAAAACTTTTACGCATGCCTTTTATGGTCATACCATGTTTATGACATTCTAAAATGGTTCAAAAGTCGAATTGAAGGTAAACGTTGGGAAAACTCGCGTCATTTTCTGGGATGGCAAAATTAATGAAACCTTTGATGCATCCATTTTATGGTCATATCATGTTTATCCCACTTTAAAATGGTCCAAAGGTTGAAAGTAAGGTCATCATTGAAAAAACACATACCGATTTGCGTGATCGAAACATCATGAAACTTTTACGCATGCCTTTTATATTATCATCGTGTTTATAACACTCTAAAGTGGTTAAATGATTGAATTCAAGGTCAACGTTACGAAAACAAATATCATTTTCTGGGAAGGCTATTTCTATGAAAACATTGAAGTATGCCTTTTATGGTCACATAATATTTATCACACTCTAAAATGGTCCGTAGGACTATTATAAGCACAAAGTTTAAAAAACTCTCACCAATTTCCGAGATCGAAATTTCATGAAAACTTTGAAACATTTCTTTTACGGTCATATCATTTTTATCACACTCTAAAATGGCCAAAAGGTCGAATTTAAAGTCAACGTTGAAAAAACACACACCGATTTCAGGGATCAAAATTTTTTGAAAACTTTTATGCATTCCTTTTATGATGTTATCATGTTTATAACACTCTAATATGGTCCAAATGTCGAATTTAAGTTCAACGTTGCGAAAACTCACATCATTTTCCAAGAAGGCAATTTTCGTGAAAACTTTGACGCATGCCTTTTATGGTCACATCATTTTTATCACGTCTAAAAGGGTCCAAGGTCGATTTTATGGTCAACATTGAAAAAACATGCACCTATTTCTGTGATAAAAAAATATCGGGAAAACTATGACGCATGCCTATTATAGTCATATATGTTTATCACACTCTAAAATGGTCCGAAACTCGATTTTAAGGTCAAGGTTGAAAAAACATCCACCTATTTCCAGGTTCGAAATTTCGTGAAAACTTGGACGCATGCTTTTTATGGTCATATCATGTTTATCACACTCTAAAATTGTCCGAAAGTCGATTTTAAGGTCAAGGTTGAAAAAACTAGCACTGAATTCCAGGATTGAAATTTCGTGAAAACTTTGACGCATGCCTCTTATGGTCACATCATGTTTATCACACACAGAAATGGTCTAAAGGACGATTTTAAGCCCAAAGTTAAAAAAACTCGCGCAGATTTCCGAGATCGAAATTTCGTGAAAACTACGGCGCTTTCCTTTTATGGTCATATAATGTATATCACACTCTAAAATGGTCCAAAGAATGATTTTTAGCACAAAGTTTGAAAAGCATGCACTGATTTCCAGGGTTCGAAATTTCATGACAACTTTGATGCATTCCTTTTATGGTTATATAATGTTAATCACACTCTAAAATGGTCCAAAGGTTGAATTTAAGGTCAACGATGAAAAAACTCACATCAATTTCCGAGATTGACATTTCATGAAAACTTTTACGCATGCCTTTTATGGTGGTCGAATTTAAAGTCATGGTTCAAAAAACTCGCACCGTTTCCGGAATCGAAATTTTGAGAATTTTGACGCATGCCTTTTATGGTCATATCATGATCATCAATCTCTGAATTAATCCAAAATTCAAATTTATAGTCAAATTAGGGAAAACTCGCATCTTTTTCAAGGATGACAGTTTTCGTAAAAACTTTGACGCATGCCTTTTATGGTCTATAATGTTTATCACATTCTAAAATGGTCCAAAAGTAGATTTTAACATCAACATTGAAAAAAATCGCACCAAATTCCAAGATTGAAATTTCCTGAAAACTTTTACTGATGACTATTATCGTCATATCATGTTTTTCACACTCTAAAATGGTCCAAAGGTTGAATTTACGGTCAACGATGAAAAAACTCACGCCAATTTCCAAGATCAAAATTTCGTGAAAACTTTTACGCATGCCTTTTATGGTCATATCATGTTTATGAAAATCTAAAATGGTCCAAAGGTCGAATTTAAGGTAAACGTAGAAAAAAATCACACCGAATTCCAAGATCGAAATTTCGTGAAAACTTTTACGGATGTTTGTTATCATCATATCATGTTTATAACACTCAAAAATTGTCTAAAGGACGATTTTAAGCACAAAGTTAAAAAAACTCGCACGGATTTCCGAGATCGAAATTTCGTGAAAACTACGACGCTTTCCTTTTATGGTCATATAATGTATATCACACTCTAAAATGGTCGAAAGGATGATTTTTAGCACAAAATGTTTGAAGAGTATGTATTGATTTCCGGAGTTCGAAATTTCTTGACAACTTTGATGCATTCCTTTTATGGTCATATAATGTTAATCACACTCTAAAATGGTCCAAAAGTTGAATTTAAGGTCAACGATGAAAAAGCTCACACCAATTTCCGATATTGAAATTTCATGAAAACTTTTACACATGCCTTTTATGGTCATCAAATTTAAAGTCATGGTTCAAAAAACTCGCACCGTATCCGGAATCGAAATTTCAAGAAATTTGATACATGCCTTTTATGTTCATATCATTATTATCAACCTCTGAATTAGTGATGGCGTGGTGGTGTGTTGGATGGCTGTTTGTAAGGGAAAAATGGGAAGAAAAGGTAATTTTATGGCTGGTTTAGGTGATGCACGAAAATTAGGATTAAGGTGGGGTGTAAAGGATTGTTTTAAGAGAAAATGATAAT
>CATIWQ010427110.1:0-22920 GCA_949673415.1 Euphorbia schlechtendalii
TATATATATATATATATATATATATATATATATATATATATATATATATATATATATATATATATATATATATATATATATATATATTTCATAAATGAAAGACAGAATTAAATTGTTTGGAATGAAATCGAAATAAATCAAATTGTAATTATTCGGCCGGTTATGTTCCGATTTTGAATAAATGGCTTATCCTTTTGAAATTTTGAAAGTTAAATCAATAATCTTATTTTAAAGTAATTTTTCAAGTGGATATCCTATTTAAAGTGGAATATAAGAGCATGTTCAATGGTTCCCCATTTTGGGGATATCTTCAAAATGGAAAATCATTATGGAGAATGATCTACTGCAACCATTCCTCATTTCCTATATCCCCATTTTGGAGAATGATGATTTTAATATTATAAGTTTACTTTTTTATTATTTTATTATGATATGTGTATTATGGATTTAATATTTATATATTTTATATTATTAGTTTATTATTTGAGTATTATGAGTTTAATATTTACTTTCTGTATTATATTTTCATCTCATTGTTACTTTTATATCATATTATACAACACATGCATGTTAAATAGAAAAAAATTTATTCATAATAAGATATAATAATAATAATTAATTAATAAGATATTTTAGTTTAAAATTTTATAGTTAAGATATAATTTGTTGAATAATAATTAAAATAAAAGTGGTGTAAAGAAATGAATATAATAATAATAAAATGTTATTACTTTACTAGAATTTGAAATGGAGAATGGAAAATGGAGAAGATGTTTGAAGTAAAAATATTGTAGATCCTGTAAAATGGGATTTGAGAAATGGAAAATAAAGAACATAGTTGGAGTTGTCTGATTCGAAAATGAAGGTTGATAAATAAGTATCATAGTCTAACGGAGAGTTTGGTAGAATGAGAACACACCGTTTATTTATTTATTTTGACTTTTTTTTGTTTGCCAAATGTCCCGTTTAAACTAATTACTTTATAATTTGGAGAGTGATCCATGCATGCTGAAGGGGACTTCAATTCTCTTATTTTATTTGTTTATTGTCCACATCGATATTTGTTGTTTCTCCTGTGTATTATTATGATCCATTTGCACTTCTTACTTATTATTATTATTATATTATTATTATTATGTCAAATGTATCCCATAATTTAGTAACAGAAATAGGATATTATCTTGATTTTAAAAGATATGATATATTTTTCAATCTTGCAAAAATGAATCACTTAGTTCTCTCAACGTCACGTGTTATAATTTGGTTGATTTTTCTTTTCAAAGATAACGATTTTTTATTTTTCTCTCTCTAATCATAAGTTGACACGTGACATTGTGAAGATAAACTGATACATTTTTGTCAAGTTTAAAGGATTGATTGAAATTTGTGAAAGTTCAAAGTTACATTCGACTTTTATTACCAATTTAATGAGGCGTTGATGTATTTAGCATTAGCATTATCATTATTATCATCATCAACAGCATCATCATCATCATCATCGCTCACTAATTTTGCTGAAACTAACTAGTGGACTTGATCCAATGGTTACAACTTCAATTTTAACTAGCAAGTTAAAACTTTTATCACAAATTTTTATGTGATTGTTCTTCGAAAGTATAGTATATAATTTAAACAAGAATCCATCCTTGAACATCCTACCTAGTAACTAGGACAAGATCTCAATGTCATCGGGATGTAATTAACTGGACATGCAAATTATAAAATATACGGTAATTTTAGAATTGAACCAAAAAAGTCTACTTTGATGTAGGCGGTAGGCCTGGCCATGTGAATTTTGTACGGGTTTTTAGAATGGTTCCTGGACAGTTTATTTTGTTTTGGCTTACAAATATTGAACCAAAGTTACATTTTAATTATTTTTTGAAAATGAATTTAACATTTTTCCTTGTTTATTTCACGCGAACAATTTAAATTGTTCATTATATATTGGATAAAATTACTGAACTAAAATTTAATTATACAAACATAAACAGTAGTTAACAGTAGAACTTGAATGAAATAGTTATACATTCGGTAATAAATTTTTTCTATAATTAATAGGGTTAGTCCAAGTGATAAGCGGCTTAGTTTCGCTTAAACCAGGTCTCAGGTTTGAACCTCGTGAATGTAGAAAATTCATAACGAAAGACTCACTCACTACATCGAGATGTGTGATTTGTGTAGGAACCGGATGTAATCAGATGAAATTCTGGTTAACTTGGTGAGCAACAAAAAAAATTTCTTTCTTACATTTAATTTTGTTCTTTCTATTGTTATTTTGTTTTATACTATAATTTGCATATTTTCACCTTCAAACTTAGCTCGCAATGAACAAATTTACAAAATTTATGTATTCCAAATATTTTTACCTGAATCTTCATTTCATAATTAAATTTCTTAAAATTGAACATGGTTTTAGAATTTGCTACCAAATTATTAAATGGAATTTGCAAATATTTTTTAATAGAAAAACTATCTATATTAAAGTAAGGGTAAATAATTATAACCTCCTTAAACTTTGAACAAATACACTAGTACTTCCCATTTTTTGAAAAATTACTTATACCCCTCATGTTTTGGCATTGTCAAACTATGACCTCCTTGTATTTTAAATCACGTGTTTTTGTATAAAAATTGTTAACATAATAAGTATTTGTTGATAAATTTACTTTTATTTTGTTGTTATTACGAGATCTATAATCATCAAAAGTATTTTTTTTAATTTATAAGACATTTCTATGACAATCTGTGTATGATTTCACGGGATAATAGAACATTAAAAACTTTTTTTAAAATCATTTTAATCCCTAACATTCTAAGATATAATATATAAGACTAATTTTTGCACGTGAACATATATTATGTTCAAAAATTCAATACAAAAAGGGATGATGTAAAATACAAGGAGGTTATGATATGATAATGACAAAACACGGAAAGGTATAAGTAATTTTTAATAACACAAAGAGGTACTGCTAATGTACTTTTCGAAAATCAAACCTAGTTCTTCCACGTACCCAATAAGCGTGGCCAGCTGAACTTTTAAGCACAAAATCCACTTTTAAAACAATGAAATTAGAAAAATAATTAAATTCCACTATTTTTAAGTGAATTTTTTTTATTTTAACTACGTTATTACTGTATGCACTAAATTCATAAAGTCTTTATTGATTAAAACCATCAAACCACAAACAGATCCAAGTTGCAAATAAAATAAAAGAATACGTGGCAAAAGCATAGTGGATTGGAAGTGAGAAGGATGCTTATAAATAAGAACCGTGTACTCAATTATTTACTTACTTTACTTGTTCATTTTCTTTTTCAACGTCTTCTTCACGCAGAACCAGAGTTTTACATACACCATAGCTAGCAGTACTGACACAGGTGTGCAAGTTTTTTTCTCTTCATTTATTCTTTTATGTTTAGATTATGTTCGAAGAAACTTGATCTGCTCTAGTATTGTTTAAATTCCTAAATTAGTGAGTTAATTCGAGTTTAGCGATGGACAAGAACTATATTTCTTAGAGTTTGATAAGAGTTCATTTATAAAAATAAAATAGCATCTCTAACTCTTACCACCACTTTTCTATTCCAAACTCTATTTAGGGAAATTTTCAGAAAGGTATAATGTGATTTCACTAATTACAAAACGGGGATTGGGAAATTATATTTTGCAAATGAGAAGTGTGTTTCAAAATTTTTGCAAAAGGAGATATAGTTTTAGAATAGTGGTGTTATATTGAATATTTTGATCAATTCAAAATTTCAATAATTTAACTTTATTATTTTAAACATATACATCGGGATTTGAGTAATTTTCGGATAATTTTTTAAAGTTTATTATCATAATTTAATTAAAAAAACATTTGCACTATTCAAAATATTAGGAAATTCATGGCAATGTGTGTTTTATTTTTATTAATTATCCTGCAAAAATTAGATAAAAATGAACAAAATTACTCATTTTTGTGACATAATTTTATATTGAGAATCTTCTATTTGCAAATTTTTTTGAACCACACACCCTTTTGCCAAAAAAATAATCAGATCTCATTTTACAAATGAGTAAAATCAAAATATTTTTTTTTAAAATTTACCTCTATTTAACTCAATGATTTGAAGTCACGTCTCTTAAAAAATTATTACGTACTGCTAAGATTATTATTATTATTATTATTATTACTATTATTGTTATATTTTTTTTGAAAAATATAAAGTTTTTTAAAGATGAGAGGTTTCGATCAAAAAATCTCTCATCTTCAGAAAGATATATAAACTGAGTTTCATTATGTTATATTACTTTCGACATGTATTGCAATTACAAACTAATATTATAATATTTACAAAACCATATTTTTGTAAAAAAACTTGTGCAATTTTGATTATATTAAGAAAAGGTCTCAACCCTTATAATACAACAATATAAAGTTTTTAAATCTGTATTTACAATTATCAAAAAAATAAAAATTAATTAAAATTAAATTAGATGATGTTAATTGTTTAATAAAAAAACAAAACTAAAGAGAAAACTAAAAAACAACAAGTTAAAATAAAACTATTAAAATAAGCATGTCATTTCTTTCCACCCTTGTCAACCACATATTTTGTTTAGTATGCTGATTTAAAAAATTTTCTTGTGACATAAATAAATTAACACTACATCTTATTAGAAAAAAATTTAGGAGATTGTATCATACAAATTATACAAAGTATCAGATCATTTCCAATGAAATTGAACAAATGATAAGATCAAATTTCACACTGCTAGTTTAATAGTTTTAAAAAGCAAATTACAATTATTTTATCGAAAAAATCAAAGTACCATAAAAGAAACTCTTCTAAATGCTTATTTATTTCATAATTTTATTTGTAACTAGTAAACACTAAACACGCATTAATCCATTTTAAAGATTTTCAGTTTATTTCTTAAATGAATGAATTGAATTGATCACCGTGTGTCACGTTTAAATGCACCTTTAGTAGAAAAGAGAGATTGTCCTATCTCCATCGGTGATTATATTAATAACATTAATTGCATATACCATCAAAGTCGTATATCATCTGCCATATACGATTTGTTTTCTAATTTAATTGATTTTTACATTAATTTATTGGCAGTTTCTTCTAGTCCAATAAATGATTATACTAGCTAGTAGTATACTAGTTTCTCTGTTTTTTTTTCTAATTAATCAGCTTAAGTTTGTCAATGAATTATTTTTGAATTAGTGTATCCTAAGATTAGGTAGAATAAAAAATTGTGTATAGCTCAATCGGTATACTTTTCAAAATAGAGGTGAGAAATCATGGATTCGAAATCCAATCTTTTAAAAAATCTATATTCTTTCAAATCCAATCTCTTAAAAAATTACTACCTCCCTTTTTTAATAATTGTCTTTTTAGAATCTTTGAAATTTTTTTAAATAAATGTCGTTTTAGATTTTCAATTCACGTTTTGTCCATTTTACTCTTATTTAATATACACTGAAAATGATAAAAAGAATAAAGTATCCAATCAACTTTCAAATTTACAAAAGTCACAGGGGTAAATAAGCATTTTTATTATCTTAATTAATGTGATATTGGTACTGGGAAACAACCTTGAAGTGATAATTATTTAAAAAATGAGGGAGTATATTCTTTCAAAAATTAAAATTTTTCCCTCAAATAAGATAATATTTCATTATGCATATACATGATATATAAATTATAATTGCAGGCATAAGCCTACGTACCCATATGTTATATCAAATTATATATATTAAACTGTTACAATATCTAACTTTGTGTCTTTGCAAATCTTTTAAAAAGGTTGTTTCATTTTTTTTTTTGAATTTTAAACATGGTAGTGATAATATCCAATGAACCTACCACCTTGGTATTCATGATTTCAAATTTCATTTTTCCTCGGTCACATGTACTGTTTTCCTTTCTATACTTACACCACAGCAATTTTTATTCAAAATGGATATAATTTTTTATTCATAATGATCTTTTTCTTATTAAATTAATTTCCTGTTTGATAATTATATCACTCCAACTTGCATCTTACTCTTTCACTTCTCTATGCATATTTTTCTAATTATATTAAGTGTAGATGGATTATGAAAAAAAAAACAGTATTTGAATTATCTGGGTTGAAAATACAAGTAATTATGAAAATTAATTCAATGCAAGTATTTGTGAATAGCAAGTAGCAACCAATTAAGACCACATGAGTGAGCTGAAAATTAGCCACCAATCGGAATCAAGCATCTGAAATCAATGTTATCAATACCGTACCGGACACGATATCGGTGAAGCTAATGGTACGTAGTATGACCGGTATTACCGGTATTATAAGTGATAATACTGGATTAATGATTTTTTTTAAAATAATGTAATATTTAAATAATAAATATCCTTAATAAATTTTCAAATTTTAATTCTAAAATTTTTTTATCAATTCTAGGATTTTACTTTTTTTATTTTGATTTTGAAAGGAAACGTAGCGATATAAACAAAGAATTTCAACGGGAAACTTTTAAATTAAAATTTGAAAAGTTTTTTTTTAAATACCGATTTAGTGGTATACTGGTATTTTAACAGTATGAACTGGTAGGATGCAATTTTCTTCAAAACCAGTAAAGTACTTCAAATCGACTATATGCTTGACTAGTACCCGATTTTATCAATTGAACCGTACGACCGTTAACCACCACGGCCCACCCCTTCCTTTTGCCTCACGAGTCACTAAAGCCGGGCCCATTTAAATCAAGTCTGGTCGACTTGTAACGGAATATTTTCTTTTTTTGCTGTCATTTCACGTTTACAAGACATGGGCCTAAAATGATGTGCAAATTAAGACTCCATCAGCTCATACACATGTGTAGGAAGTCATTATTCCCATTTCAAACAATTTTTTAGTTGATAAACATGTCAAAACAATTTGATTCTACATAAATGACCATACTATTTGTGAGGTTATCTTTTATTTTTAGTAAAAAATAGACTAAACTCAACCGTAAAGGCACTTGTGATTTCTCTATCTTTTCATAAAGTGATGTCAATTTATATATTCAGATTTTGAGTATTGTCATAGTAACTCTTCTATTCATTAGTTTACCCATTTACCTGAATGATTGCTCTCAACTTGGGAGGAAGAAATGGCGTATAAGCTTGACAATTTTTGCCGAGCTTCGCTTTGAACTTAGAAATTGTTCTTATTAATTTTTTCAACTTTCATAAAAGTGTAATAGTTTACTTCGTATGTCAAATTTTAATTGTTAATTGAAGAAAAATAAGTAAAATGATCGTTTTTTTAAAAAAATTAAACTAACTAAAAGATAACACACGAAATTCATGAGCAAATCGATGTACTTATTAAATCGAGGAATTTACGAGAACAATTGAAAGTTCACTGCTAAAGTAAGCAACAAAACATGCTTCATGCCTATATTTTGTTTAGGTCCAAATTTCCTATTCATAATTAGCCAAATGCACCATTAGTTCCCTAAACTTATTTAATTTCACCTGTTAATCTTTAAACTTGGAAAAAATTACAGAAATGTACTAATTTATCCCTTAAAAATTATGTGTCAAAATCTGATATAGGAGAAAAATAAAAGAAATGACATTTTTAAAAAATCAAATTAACTAAATAACAAAAATGACACGTTCAGAAAAATTGTTAACGTGTATTATTTACCAGTTGAAGGAGGTAAACTGTAGACACCTGCATGAGATACACTAGGGGGCAGTTTGACGATAAACTATAAAAGATGTAAAATACATGACACATGTGATCAGGGATGACAATGAGCCGGATCCGGACAGGGTCAAATCTTGATCTGGTCCAGATCAGTTTAAATGTATTGGACCCGGATCCGTTAGATCCATAATTTTAGGATTCAGATCTAACGGATCCCACTGATCTAAAATGGATCCATGTAATTAACATCAAATTCTTAGTTTCAGCTTCCATACCTGTACATTTCACCTTATTTTAAATAGTTCACATGCTCATTTAATTATGTCCATGCAATTGGACTTACGTGAATCTCAAATAATTTTATCCAATATTTTCAAGATAAATAATAAATAAAAAAATAAAATTAATCTGTAACTACGGATCTGGATTTCATTGTAAAATCCGGAACCGGATCCGTATCTATTTTCTTGGACCCGGATCCGACGAATCCATAAAATTAAGATCCAGATCCTAATCCGAATCCACAAATCCGGCTGGGTCCAGGATCCGTCACCATCCCTGCATGTGACGTGACGTTTATATATGTAATAAGCGTGTCCAGGCAAGTGAACCCAGTGATCCCCTTTTCTTCTTTTTGCAGTGGAATCATTTTGCATTTTGATTTACTAAACTCAAAAAATAGTTTCCAATTTTGTATTTCTTATTTTCATTATAACTTATCAAACTTTCTCATTTCAACCTTCAATTTATTTTACCTAGAAAAGTCCAACTCTAGTTCATAAAATTGTCACGGTGGGACTTTCATCTTTATTGTTTTCATTTTGGCCGGACGAGCCTGCTAAACACGTCCCTTGAAAATTCCACGCTAGTATTTTAATTAACAATTTTAAACCTCAAAATATTACAAAAGCTTTTAATATTTGTTCTTAGGACAACAAGTTCAATGGTTTCTTATTTTGGAAAATTCTCTAAAATGGGGAATGAATACAGGGAATGATTAAGTTCAACTATTTCTTATATGATATATTCCTAAAATGGGGTTCTCCAAATATGAGGAATGATTTATTTCCCATTTTGGAGGATTGAATAAAATATTATTACTTTTTAGAAAATTGAATAAAACAATATTACTTTTTTTGTTGTTTTTAGTTTTTGTTTTGCTATTCTTTTTGTCAGTTTAATAATAAAATATTATCATTTTAAAGTAAATTTGATTTGAGGAACGAAAATAAGAAAATGATTGAAGAAAAAACATTGTAAATCTCGTAAATTGGAATTTGAGGAATGTTAAATGGAAAAAATGGTTGAAATTGCTCCTTTATATGTAGGACAAATATCTTGATTGAAATGATTTTATTCTAAGTTTAGTCAAAGTAAAAATTAATAATACCTTCTTTCAAATGTATTTAAGTTTTCATTCATTTTCTTAGCATGCGTTGTTAATAACTACAATTAGTTGATAATTTGTTCGTATTTTAAATGTAAAAACTAGATGGTTTAACATTCAGTGTGACAGATTTATGTTGAAATTCATCAAAATAATATTATAAAGAACTATTTGTTAAAAAAATATAAATAAAAAAAATTTAATAAATTGATGATATATGCATTAGGGATTTTGATTATACATTTAATGTTCTTGTGCTAGTTTGCTACTTGAATAAAAAAACACTAGATAATTTTTACTATATTAGTTTAGTTTTTGTTTTTATTGTAGAAAAACGGCAAAACAAATTTATTGTTATTCGTTAATTGTTTTTTTTTAAAATTTATTCGTTACTCCCTCCCTTTACAAATAATTATTACTTTAAGGATGTTTCCTGATACGAATGTTACATTAATTAAGGTAATAAAATTATTTATTTATCTCTATTACTTTCATAAATTTAAAAATTGATTGAATATTTTATTCTTTTTATCATTTTTAATATGTATTAAATAAAAATAAAATAGATAAAACGTACATTCAAAATCTTAAACGACGTTCATTTAAAAATATTTTAAAGACTTGGAAAAGACAAAAGGTTGGTAGTAGTACTAGTATGTTCATATGTTATAGCTTTACCATACAGAGCAAACATTAAATTAAATTAAAGTAAGCCAATAAAAAAAGGGGTCAAACCACGTTTCTCGTATTATAAAGTCGCCCACCTTTCTCCCTCCTTCCCTCCATTTCTGCAACTACCTTTTCTTCTCATTTTCTATTCAAAGATCTTTACTTCGAAACCCTTTTTTCTTTCTCTTGTATATCCAAAGATTTTCTTAATAATACTTGAAGTCATGAAATATTTACAGACTATGAAGACGACTCGCTCCAAGCAACAGCCGGAGGTATTTCGTTTCTCTTTCTTTCTCTCTTAACTTATAATTTCTATCTGTAATGGTATGTGTGGTTTTTTGGGCTATGGGATTTAAAATACAAGACTAATTGAACAGAGAAAAAGTTGGGCTGAATCGTGTTTTTGTTTCGGTTGTTCGTGCCTGCAGCTGTTTTGGCCGAGGGTTGTGATGCGCAAATTACTCAATATTAACACTAAAGAGTCTGATTACAGCGCCGACTCTGATTCTGACAACGACTCTATTGCTTCTGACACCGAAGGTTTACCTCTTTTTTCTCCTTCCTCATTTTTTTCCTTCGATCTAAGAATCTGCCGCAAAAATGGCGGATGCTTTAATTTGATTAGATTTTTTTTTTTTTTTTGCAATTGATTAAGAATTCGGCGAGTGGCCGAAAGAATCGCGGTTTGGAAATAATAGAGCAGACGATGATCTGGCCGATTCTAGCAGTGGTACCATTTTCTCCTCTTTATCCATTTATTGGTCATTGTTATTTGCCTTATAAACAGTTTGACTGGTAGTCTGGAATGTATGATTTTGTGCTTATAATTTTATTGATTTTTGTAGGGCAAATACATAGCCCCAAACTTGCTCAAATGCTCTACTTCCCCTAACTTTCCAAAGTTTCTCTTTTAACCTTTAAACTTGGCAAAACCGCACTGGTATACCTTGAATCACACATGTCAGCTTAAGATTGACATCTTTGAACAGTCAAACCAACCTGAAGCTTACATGTGACAATTTGGTGGTAAACCGATGCACTTTTATCAAGTTGAGGGAGCTAATTGTAAGGGCAATTCCAATGGTTCCCCATTTTAGAGAAATCTCCAAAATGGGAATGAATATGGGAAATGGCTAAGTTCAACCATTCCCCATGTAGTATATCCCAAAAAGGTGTTCCTTATATACAGGGAATCTCATTTTGGAGAATGATTATTATATTAATATTTTTTTTAGTTTTGGTTTAATTTAATGTGTTTAATATATTTTTGGTTATTGGGAATAGATTTGATGTAAAGAAATTAATATAGTAATAAAATATTATTACTTTATTGGAATCTGAAATGGGGAATGGAAAATGAGGAAGATGATTGGAGCAAAAACACTGTAAATCCTGCAAAATGGGGTTCGGGGAATGAAAAATGGGGAAAATGGTTGGACTTAGCGAGACAATAGAACATTTGAACCAAATTCAAATGATAGCAGTATTTGGCCTTTTTGTAGTGTTTAAATCTTTTATTGTTTTTCTTTTTAGGGGTTACTAAAACTTAGTACTTTGTGGAATTCAAAGTGGCCTAGCATTACAATTAGGATGTAATTTGAGATTTTAAATATGTTAGGATCCTAATTGGAATTTGAAATGATAACTTGTGGTTAATAAGAGCCAACACATGATGGGATGGAGCCATCTATATAATTGAATAAGCTAGTGGAGTGCTAATACAATTCCATTACTTTATTCGTATATTTTAAGATTTCTTCAACACTTGAATAGGTATGCTCTTGTTTGCTTGTTATGGTTGGAAATTGTCAACTTTATTCTTGATTATATACTATTTAATATATACGCCTCTGGCCGCCTGTAATAAACATTTTGGAAGTTAGTGCCCGCTTTAGGACTAGATAAGTATTGAGTGATTCTATGTTATCAGTAGCTTGATGATTTATTTCTTTCCCAATCTTATGAATATAATCAAAAAATGATTTTTTTAAAATTTTGTTCAGATAAAACTAGAAAAGCAGTTTGAAAGGTCAGGAGTTCTGTACTTTTAAAATTTATCTATTCTTGGGTTTATGAAGTCGAATTTGTATCATTAGAATGCCCATTATCATGCTTCTTTCAGTTGGAAATATCTTTTGACCTATATTAATTGATTGCAGATGCTTTTCCAAAGTTACAGCATCGGAGGCGGAAGTCGGAAACTTTTAGGTCACAATATATAAATACAAAGGAACTCAGGTCAAATTTTAATGCTTATCCCATTACTTTGCAATATGTAAAATCTGTTACTCCAATCTTATTGGTTTTCTAGTTCCAAGTGCTCCTCTCCTCTTCCCCTTCCAGAATTAGATAAGTTTCTTATTTGAAAATTAAAAATTTTCAACTTTTTATCCTGTAGAATACATGTTGGTACATGGAATGTTGGAGGCAAACTCCCACCTGAGGACCTTGATATTGACGACTGGATCGATAAGGATGATCCTGCAGACATTTACGTGCTTGGGTATGTAGTTGAAACTTAGTTAAATTCATTTATATAAAAATGCTCATTTTTTGTACGTGGTTTCTGTATATTGTTTGTTTTGGTCAGTAAATCTATATAATTACTAGGAGAATTCAATTGAGAAAAAAAATTTGGATTTTCGTTTTTGCAGTCTTCAGGAGATTGTACCATTAAATGCTGGGAATATATTTGGCGCTGAAGATAGCCGTCCCGTTCCATTGTGGGAAAACATTATTCGCGAAACACTGGATAGAATTCAGCCTACAAGAACCAAAGTCAAATGCTACAGTGATCCCCCATCCCCGTCAAAGTTCAAACCATCGGCCGACGTGCCAAATATCGAAGAGGAGTTGTTACTAGAAAGTGACAGTGACATTGGGGAGGCTATTTACCCTATTGATGAAGAATACGACTGTTTGGATTTAGACGAAAATACAAAATCCGTGGCTTGCAAAGCAGTCGATGAAATCAGCGAGTCAGGAAATGATTTGCAGAGACAATTTTCTTCTCCAAAAAGATTGGACAGACTGAATTGCTTGCGAACAGAAGATTCCGTTGACGATGAAGAATTAACAGCTGGACAAAACAATAAGAAGTTGACCAAAATGCTTAGCGGTACAGAAAGGATTGGGCTGAGCTGGCCAGAGCCCCCATTGGACTTGCTACCCCAACATGTTTTGCAGAGACCAACTTCATTCAAATCGGTTAAATCTTTTAAAGCCAGCAAGTCATTTGGAGCTCGTGGTTCTCTTAAAACGTATAGTTCGTTCAAGTCGGTCACGAATGACCTGCAAATGGGATTGGCTTCGCTGGCGGAATTCGACCTCGAGGCTCTTCTGAAACGGAAAAGAAGATCATCGTATGTGAGGATAGTGAGCAAGCAAATGGTCGGAGTTTTCGTCACGATTTGGGTTCGTAGGAGCTTGCGCAAACATATTCAGAACTTAAAGGTGTCCACAGTTGGTGTTGGTGTTATGGGCTACATCGGTAACAAGGTTCGTTAACCGCTAGCCTGATTTTATTGTATAAATGGTACACTTGAAGCAGAAATTATTGTCTAGTGTTAAAATACGTGAGAGTTTAATGCTTGTATTTTTTGTGGTAATTCATGAAAACTAAGACAGTTGTTTAATCTTCCAGGGAGCGATATCAGTCAGCATGTCTATATATCAGACACTTTTCTGTTTTGTATGCAGTCACCTGACATCAGGTGAAAAAGAAGGAGATGAGCTTAAAAGAAATGCTGATGTACATGAAATACATAGACGAACTCATTTTCATCCATTTTCGGGTGTTGGGCTTCCTAGAGGAATCCTTGATCATGAGTAAGTATAGAACATCCACGTAGAAAATTTGGATAATATTCTCAGCCATTTCATCACTGCAATTTCTGGTCTGACAGCTGCATACTGTAAAAATTGTTAGTAATCAGCCTTTTTGTGAATTTTTATCCTTGAATATTTAAGATCCTTGTGGCTGGAATTATTTGTTATCGCCAAATGATTCTTGCAAGCCGCTTTCTGGTTCACTTTTTTCTTTACTAGAGTTCTTGAGAAGCACAAGGTTTCAACAGTGCTAAGGACATTCTTAAGCCTAAACTCAAAATTTTCATGTTCTTTTCAAAGAGAAATGTGACAATAAAATCTTGAAAATCCAATTTTTTGTAGCGCATTTTGTTGGTTTGAAAGCATGTTATGAGTCTTGCATCAAACTGTCTGGTTCATAAAAAATGCAGAAGAATGTTATTCTAGTTGAAGAGAAATAGTTATCTTGAAGTTGTTTTACAAAAATGCCAGCTGTACTGTTATTCTATTTCACTCTTTAGTTGATCCCTGTCTTTTCTGCAGAAGGATTATTTGGCTGGGTGATTTGAACTACAGAATCAACCTGTCGTATGAGAAGACACGTGAACTAATAGCTCTAAAGGACTGGTCCAACCTAGTCGAAAGGGATCAGGTATCTGCTACTCGTAAAAAACGTTCTTTCGTCATATCCATGATGCTATGTATAATGAGTTCATTTGAATTCCATATTTTAACTTATTTTATAACATTCATTTTCAAAACAATGCCTTTATTTTCCTTTTTCTCATCAAAATGCGCTCCAAGTAACATTAAATATATAACATGGTTCGTTCTTATGATGTCAGCTTGTACGAGAACTTAGAAAAGGTCGTACATTTGATGGATGGAGAGAGGGTAGATTAAACTTTCCACCGACGTATAAATACGAGATGAATGCGGACAAATACTGCGGGGAGGATCCCAAGGCAGGCCGGCGCGTTCCAGCTTGGTACGCCCCTGCATTTGCTTTTCTAGTATTTTTTATACATGTTTTACGGTAATATTATCTTGTGAAAATTGTAGGTGTGACAGGATATTATCATACGGAAAGGGAATGAAGCAACTGAATTACGGGAGACGGGAACTGAAACTATCGGACCATCGGCCAGTGACAGCCACGTACACGGTCGATGTAGAGGTGTTCTGTCCAAGGCGGCTGCAGAAGGCGCTCACTTACACCGATGCGGAGATCGAAAACCACGATGTTTTAGATGAAGAGGGGTTATTTGACATTTGAACAAGTGAGTACCGAAGATGAATAACCTTTGTTTAGGATTCTGCTGCTCCGTTAGGGGGTTCTGACGGGATCCGTTAATTCTTTTATTGTATTTTACGCGAAACGGTGTTTGACAATAGTGTGTATATTGGTGTTACAGTGTGAGGTTTAGGTAGACAGACAATATTAGAATGAGTGTATTAGTAGAGAGTTTTTATTTTTCATGTCCATTAGTGTAAAAATAGATCCTCCCATATTTCCTCCCACGCTTAGTTTCTTCCATGTTCCACAAGAATAAAAATGAACATTGAATCAAGCTTTGCTTGTTATGTCTTGTGTATCCATTTCATGTAATATACGGTTGTCCACATGGTTGCTTTTGACATGTCTCTTTTATCTTTTTTCACATCTCTCTCATTTTAGTTTCCCTTTTCCACTTATTAGTTTTTCTTCTTACTTGGCTACTTAATACTTAATTACACTATTAAAATTACTAATTAATCTTCTATATATTTATACTAAAATCCCTTTATTCTGAATTACATCTTATGATTTCATCAAATACATAGGTAAAATAGAAAAAAATAGTGAAAAATTTATAGAGAATCTAACCTCCAATTGAAAAGAAAAACAACATTAATTTGGAAGAATTATAGAAGTAAGAATAAACTGTAGAGACAAACAAAACTGCAAAAAATGTATATACGTATTTTGCCAATTTGAATCGTCCTTGTTGAATTATTGAATACTGTTAATCTTTTGAAAATTTAATAATACGGCCCTACGTGTTTATTATTTACGGTTTGTTCTATTGAGTTTTCCTATAAATAGGATTCAGTTTTTCTTATTCAATACGCCTCAGAGATAAGAAATAAAATCTCTTTCATATTCTTTTTATGCTTCTCTTCTTATAGCTATAATATTCTTGCAGTTATATTTTATTTCCAACACGTTATCAGCACGACTTTGCTTTATTAAAATCCAACTAAATATTCATAAAGTAAGGTGTGATTTTATTTTCAAATATGTCTCATTTGAAAAATCTTGATTTTGCTCCTCTTGATGTATCCGGGAAAAACTACTTAACTTAGGTGGTTGATGCAAAAATAAATTTAAAATCAATGGGTCTTGAAAGATGTATCATTGAAAATAATAATACCTCAGCACAACATAACGCAGTGGCTCTAGTTCTTCTCCGCCGTCACCTTGATGAAGGACTAAGGCAGAATACCTGATTGTTGAAGATCCCGCAGATCTGTGAAAACAGCTAAAAGACATGTATGATCACTTAAAGAAAGTATCTCTACCACGAGCTTGATATGAATGGAATAACTTGCGATTACAAGATAAAAAATCTATAAGTGAATATAATTATAAACTTTTTAGAATTACTTCAATTTTGAAATTATGTGAAGAGCCAAAATCTGACGATGAATTACTGAAAAAGACATTTTCCATTTTCCATCCAAATAATGTTATCCTGCAGGAACAATATAGAATGCAAGGCTATAAGAAATACAGTGAATTAATTACTGCTCTCATTTTAGCTGAGCAAAGAAATCAATTGGTATTTGAAAACCATGAAATACGACCCACAGGAACAGATCCGTTGCCAGAAGCAAAGGCAATAATTCATAGTAATAATGACAATCATAATGGACGCGGCCGCAGAAATGGTCGTGTTCGAGGTAGAGGTCATGGTCGTGGTCATGGCTGTGTTCGTGGTCGTGGTGGAGGATATGATACTAATAATTCCCACCAGAAGTGGAAAAATAATAATAGCCACCAGAAGTGGAACAATCAAAGTAATGAGAATAAATGCTATAAATGTGGTATGACTGGTCATTGGTTACGAACTTGTAGATTTGCTAAACATCTAGTGGTCTTATACCAGACTGATCTTAAGAAAAGTGCTGAACCAGAGACTAATTTAATACTGGACAATAATGACCCAATTAATATGACAAATATTGAATTGGAAGATTTTCAGTTACCCAGTACTAGTGGAAAAGAAAAATATGAATAATAATAATTTATTTACTTTATGCATTTGAAACATGTATTGCTTATTATTATGTTTAATATAATTTTTATTTTATGAATAAATAATAACTTGTTTTTATTTCTTTAATGAAGAAAATGAATTCTTTCCCAGTATTATATAACATTAAGGTAAATGAAGTAAATTTATGTATTGTGGATAGTGTCACTACACATACTATTCTTAAAGAGGCGAAATATTTTTCTACTCTAAAAATGGGTGAAACAATTGTTACCACAATATCGGGTAAAACAAAAATGGTTGAAGACTTTGGAAGAGCTAATATTATGTTACAAAGGAAAACAAAACTTATTACAAATGATGCATTATTTTCCCCAAATTCTCACCGAAATTTATTAAGTTTTAAATATATTCGCAGAAATGGATATCATATTGAAACTGAGAAGGAAGACAACAAAGAATGTCTTCATATTACAAAAATTATTTCAAGTAAGAAACGTATACTTGAAAAATTTTATACTATCTCATTTGGTTTGTACTACACGTATATTAATATGATTGAGGTAAATTTGACTATAAATCAGAAGTTTATGGATTAAGATACATATAAAATTTAGCATGACGGCTAGGTCATCCTGGTTCGATAATGATGAGAAAAATTATTGAAAATCCACATGGGCATCCGTTGAAAAACTAGAAGTTTATTCAACATAATAAATTTTTCTGTGCTGCTTGTTCGCAAGGGAAATTAATAATAAAACCTTCTAAAGTTAAGGTCGGAACTGAATCGCCAGTATTTTTAGAACGCATACAATGTGATATATGTGGACCGATTCAACCACCATGTGGACCATTTAAATATTTTATGGTTTTAATTGATGCTTCAACAAGATGGTCTGATGTATGTTTATTATAGTCAAGAAATATGGCTTTTGCAAGATTACTTGCCCAAATTATAAGATTACGAGCACAATTTCCTGATTATCCCATTAAGATAATTCGTCTTGATAATGCTGGAGAATTTACATCTAAGACATTCAATGATTATTATATGTCAACTGGGATAAAAGTTGAACATCCTGTAGCATATGTTCATAAACAAAATGGTCTAGCAGAATCATTTATTAAGCATTTGCAATTAATTGCACGACCATTAATTATGCGAACAAATCTCCCTAGTACAGTATGGGGTTATGCAATATTTCATGCATCAAATCTTATAAAACTAAGACCAGCAAGTTACCATGATTATTCCCCCATTACAATTAACTTCCGGTCATGAACCTGATATTTCTCATCTTAGAGTTTTTGGCTGTGCGGTATATGTACCAATTGCTCCACCATAGAGGATTAAAATGGGTCATCAAAGGAGATTAGGAATTTATGTTGGCTATGAATCTCCTTCAATAATTAAATATCTTGAGCCATTAACTGAAAAAATGAATACTGCACGCTTTGCAGATTGTCATTTTTATGAAAGCACTTTCACAAAATTAGGGGGAGAGAATAGAAATATAATTTTGGAAAAGAAATTAATATGGAGTGTTCCGTCACTTTCTCATATGGATCTTAAATCAAATAATTCTGAACTTGAAATTCAAAGAATAATTCATCTTCAAAATTTAGCAAATCGGCCACCTGATGCACTTGCTAATCCTAAACGAGTAACGAAATCGCATATACTGGCAGTAAATGCGCCAATTCGTATTGAAGTTCCTGAAGAATAACCTGCTAATAATATTCTGACACGCTTGAAGCGTGGATGACCTATCGGTTCAAAGAATAAAAATCCTAGAAAAAGGAGATTTATTAATAATGAAGATACTCTTGTTGAGGATATAAATGTTGATACACTTCTGGAAAAAGTGCAAGCATCTGAAGTACAAACACCTGAAGTTGTTGAAAATGAAGAGATTCAAATAAATTACATTAATAATGAGAAAAGATGGAATAAAGATAAAATGATTGTAGACCATATTTTTACCTATAATGTGGCAGTAGTTATTGAAAATGAGAATATAGATCATGAGCCACAATCCATTCAAGAATGTCAGAATAGAAGTGATTGGCAAAAATGGAAAGAAGCAATTCAAGCAGAGTTGAATTCTCTTGAAAAACGAAATGTGTTTGGACCTGTAGTTCGAACACCACAAGATGTAAAACCTGTTGGTTATAAATGGATTTTTGTAAGAAAGAGAAATGAGAAAAATGAAATAGTAAGATATAAAGCTAGATTGGTTGCACAAGGCTTTTCCCAAAGATCTGGGATTGATTATGAAGAAACATATTCTCCAGTGGTGGATGCAATAACTTTTAGATATCTTATTGGTTTGGCAGTGCAAGAAAATTTACAAATGCCCTTAATGGATGTTGTTACAACTTATCTTTATGGTTCACTTGATAATGATATTTATATGAAAATCCCTGAAGGATTAAATTGCCAGAAAAATGTGACAAACGAGAACTTTACTCAATTAAGTTGCAAAGATCATTGTATGGATTAAAACAATCTGGTCGCATGTGGTATAATCGATTAAGTGAATATTTATTGAAAGATGGTTATAATAATGATCCAATTTGACCTTGTGTTTTTATAAAAAATCGGGATTCAATTTTATTATCATCTCAATATGTGTTGATGACTTAAATATCATTGGAAATCCATAAGAGATTCCAAAAGTAGTTGATTCTTTAAAGAAAGAATTTGAGATGAAAGATCTGAGAAAGACAAAATTGTGTCTTGGTTTACAAATTGAGCACCTATAAAAGGGGCTTTTGGTGCATCAATCAAATTATACACAAAAGATTCTAAAACATTTTAACATGGACAAAGCACATTTGTTTAGCAACCCAATGGTTGTACGATCACTTGACGTGAAAAAGGATATTTTTCGTCCTAGAGAAAATTATGAAGAAGTTCTTGGTCCTGAAGTACCATATCTTAGTGCAATAGGTGCCTTAATGTATTTTGCTAATAATACAAGGCCAGATATTGCATTTTCTGTGAATTTGTTATCAAGATATAGTGCCGCACCTACACGAATACATTGGAATGGAATTAAACATATAATGTGCTATCTTCGTGGAACTATTGATTTGAGTTTATTTTACTCATATGAACCCAAGCTGGAATTAATCGGATATGCTGATGCCGGTTATTTATCTTATCCACACAAAGCTCGATCTCAAACAGGCTACTTATTCACATATGGAGGAATAACTATATCTTGGCAATCTACAAAGCAAACTATTACAGCTACTTCCTCAAATCATGCAGAATTAATAGCAATTCAAGAAGCTAGTGGTGAATGTGTATGGCCGAGATCATTAATCAAGTATATTCAAGAAGCATGTGGAACAGTTTTGACTAAAGAAAATCTGACAATAATATATGAAGACAACACTACTTGTATTGCCCAGTTAAAGGAAGGATATATTAAAGGAGATAGAATAAAGCATATTTCACCAAAATTTTTCTTCACTCGTGATCTTGAAAATAATGGTGAAATCGGTATTCAACAAATCCGCTCTTGCAACAATTTAGCAGATTTATTTACCAAGGCTTTACCACTACGCCATAGATCACCTATAGAAATAACCAAAAATTGATGCATAAATACCTTAAAATGTTGCAACAGATACTGGGGCAATCTTTTTTTGAAAATTATGGGGTTTTTTTTTTTGCTGTGGCCATAGGTACCTGCTGCAACATTTTTTTAAATTGTAGCAACGTACATATAATTCTATGCTTAAAGCACCTGTTGCAACGTATCCTCTACCTGGGGCAATGCTATTTGGTCGTTGCAATAAAACTTTCACCGTTACTGTTAACCATCCGGCGTTACCGTTAACGTTCGTTAAGTTCGATTTTGCAACCCTTTTTGTAATTGCAACGTAACATGAAAAGTGTTGCAATCACTTTTTTATATTACACATTGTTTGCCTAGCAACCACTTTTGTGTTATGACAACGACTTACAATTTACATTTAATGAGTGTGTGTATATATATATAACACCATATATATTTATACATTTGAAATACTAATTAATTGCATACAATTTCAATAACAAAATATTCAATATTAAGAAGTAAGTTAAGGTAACATCTTGAAATCTTAATACATAAAAGGTGTACCAAATTACACAAACAAGTTCTTAAGTTCATAGTACCAAAGTACACAAAACACATAAACAAGTTCCAAATACAAACTAAACAGCCCATAATAAAAAATACAAACTAGACATCTTCGTTTTCCCCCTTCGTTTTTTAGTTGCACATTGACCTTCACTTGCATCTGTCAATTGAAAAACCAAATGATACTTTACTCTAAGTTGGAACAACAATAAATAAATAAGAAAAGTAAATGCAAAAATTATATATATTTGACAACCTAAAGACATTTCATTGTTATGAGGTTCAGATTCAGGCAATACAGGCTTCTCAATTTCCTTATCTTTATTTTATTGTGCCTGAAAAGATAAATATGCAGCAACAGACCTAGGGGCAGTTTTCTTTTCCCGCTGCAACTGTGTATTAGATGCTAGAACAGAAACAGGTTTTTCAATTCCATGATTCTCCTAGCAACACATAAAATTAACAAAGGCAATCATTTACTATCATGATTAAACTTTTGCTTAAATTTAAAATTCTTACATCAGTCCCAATAGAAATATTGGGTGCAAATGTATTCTCAACCCCTAATGCTTGACTCCTTCGAATTGAAGACCGAGTATTAAGGGTCGGACTACAAGGTGGCACTCTTTTCCCAACATCCACCTTGTCATTAGTTATTCGAATTAAGCCCATCTTACCAGCCTGCTTAGGAGGCACAAATGAGTTGCTAAATTTATCCAAACAACATTTAAAAAAATAAGCATTGTTATTACCAAAATAAATTCAAGTGCATCTATATTTGTGTTGAATTGGATAATAAAAATTGGAACTTGAATTGAACAAAATATTAAATAACAGTGTACATTAACCTGTTGGTTATCCCTGATATTTTCATAAACTTCTTACATTTTGCAGAGTAATATTTTTTATCCTATATTATGGCACTGTAAGAAAGCAAGATGATCTACATTGTGAAGAGTGAAGTTGTGAAAAGTGAAACTTTTTATACTTCTATTACTGTGTTGAAACTGTGTTTGTCATGAACAAAAGAGCATGTGAAGAATTGGGCTGACAAAAACTAATCCATGTGAAACTGAAGAGCAAAGAAAGGCCATACAATGATGTCAGTAGGCAATGTAAAGCCAAATTATGCAGGCAGCAATTTTAACAGTGCATTAGCCATCTTTTGAATAGATTGTAAAATAAACAAACAAAAAAAATAATTTGTTCAGACTTTTATGAGTTATATAATCACTTACCTAATGTGTCCATATACCCTTCTACAGGTGAGCTTCCATCTTCAACCATGATAATGAGAGACCAAAATAACAGTAAAAAGGTAAGTAAACGGAATAAGCCATTTCTTACAAAATAACTGTGAAAAAATGTAAAACTTATATGCATACCGCAACTAACAACATATATGTAATGAAAACATCTTATAAAGGTTGTTTAATTTTCACCTCTTTTCATTGACAATGTTCGTCTGTGCTTTGCCATGGCAAGTGCTACAACCTCCTCTACCTACAAGCAAATAGAAAAACCATAAAAAAAAGTAATGGTAATTGTAAAGAATTTGTGAGCTTCGAGAGTGTTGGGTTTGATAGATGACCTTTAGAACAAGACTTGCTCGACAGTGCATGACTAATATCTCCCCTTTTCTTTTCTATTTATCATTTCTACCAATTCATTTCCAATAAACTGTTATGAAGTTTAAAAAATTCAGTTCCACAACCAGTAAGATGGAAGTATTAACATTTGGATACATAGA
Source organism: Euphorbia schlechtendalii (assembly GCA_949673415.1). Taxonomy (NCBI): domain Eukaryota; kingdom Viridiplantae; phylum Streptophyta; class Magnoliopsida; order Malpighiales; family Euphorbiaceae; genus Euphorbia; species Euphorbia schlechtendalii. Next base: position 22,697 of record CATIWQ010427110.1, read on the forward strand.
CAAACTAAGAGATAGTCTCCTCAGATGAATGATAAGTATGTATGCATACAAAGTATATGAGCCTTGTCTTAATTTAGTTTTAATTATTTAAGGAAGTGCATAATTTGAACAATAGCAAAACACAACAAAATAGTCTCCTCAGATGAGCTTAAATAATAAGTAGATATGCACACAAGGGATATGAACCTTATCTAAATTTAGTTTTAGTTATTTAAGAAAGTGCA
>CATIWQ010427112.1:0-15099 GCA_949673415.1 Euphorbia schlechtendalii
AGATTTACCTAGTACCTGCATTTGCATAAAAAACAACTACATACCACGTGAAATCTTTTATATGAAGTATAAAAATGACTTAAACTATAGTGTTTAATGTGTAAAATTATCATAATAATAAGTGTAATTATACACTTATCAATCCATAAATGGCTTATAACAACTTCAATTCCGATTTTGGTCAGGCAATACTCCTTAAAGAAGGAATGTTTGTTATGAGACCACCTCTTTTTAATGGTAATCATTATACTTTCTAGTAAAATTTAATGAAAAACTTTATCCAATCACAAAGCATGTAGGCTTGGCTGGCTATCGAGCTTGGCCCTAAAGTTCCTACAGTTGTAAGGAATAGAGTGCGTGTTCTTGTAGTTTTAGAGGACTACGATAGCGCTAACCTAAGGCTTCTCAAAGAGAATGCCAAGGCGATTAATTACTTACACTATGTGCTAGATCGTACTAAGTTCAAAAGGGTCTTAGGATGCGAGACAATGCATGAAATTTGGAAGAAGCTAGAGATTACCTATGAGGGGACCAACAAGGTCAAGGAGTCAAAGATCAATCTCATGCTGAGGGAGTATGAGATGTTCACCATGGGCACCAACGAGGGTATTCAAAGTATGAATCCCAGGTTCATTAATATCATTAATGAACTAAGGAGATTGGGGAAGGAGTTCACTAAAGAGGAGCCTGTCAAGAAGATTCTACATACTCTTACTCTAAAGTGGGACTCCAAGAAGAGCACCATTGAAGAAACTCATGACTTGAAAACCTACAGCTATGATGAGCTAATAGGCACCTTGCGGAATCATGAGATATCTCTGAGGAAGTATTCTGATGACTCCAAGAGGAGTCGACGGAAGGAGAGAGAGGGTAAAGCCATTGTCTTAAAAGCTTATTCATTTGATGAGTCCACCAGTTGCGACTTCCATGAGCAAATGACCCTTCTAACCAGGCGTTTCAAACGCTTCATTAAGAAGGATAGGAAGTTCAACAAGTAGAAGTTTCATGCTAAAACCAAGTGAACTCAGCACCAGCGAGGAGTTGAGGAAGGACCCAAGAAGGAGCACAACAAAGGTATCAAATGCTTTGGTTGTGGAGAGAAAGGCCATATCTAGTCCAGATATCCTAAGGCGAAGAAGAATAGATTCATGAAGAGGTTCTCCAAGAAGAATGAGGCACCTGCTACCACCTGGAGTGATTCAGAAGAATCCTCATCATCTGATGAGGAAGTAACTAATTCGATGAACCTTTGTTTGATGGCCATTGAAGATCAAAGAGTGGAAGGCTCAGCATCTACCTCCGGTAGAGATCAATCTGCTGCTAATTCTGAAGCAGAGCGAAATAAGGGAAAAGCTCCTAAAGCTGAGGTACATCCTGAAATTCCCTTATCCATGGAAGAATTCGCCTAGGCTCTCTTTGATGTTATGAAATTGACTAACAAGTTGATGAAGAACATCAAGGAGCTAGTGAGGAGAAGTGATGATTTGGAAGATACTAATGCTTCCTTATTGCTTGATATCTACTTTCTTCAAGAAAAAGTTGAGTATCAAGAATGTTCTATCAGCAAGCTCACTAAGCAATTAGATGAGTTGACTGATGAGATAACGGCCTTAAAGAAGAAAGGGGTTTCTCCTCCAGCCAACAGTCAAACTCAGAGTAACCAAACTCGCAATTCTAAGAGGAAGAATTCATCTAAATAGAAGAAAGTGAGTCAACCCAAATAAAAAATGGTGTGTGGTTTTTATGGGATAGCTGGACATGCCACAGTTCTCTGTAGGTATAAAAATGGTTTTTACAATGAGTACGACTGGTCCAATTTAAGCACTGCTAACAAGGGAAGACCCAACTCAAAAGCATGGGTATCTAAGAAAATGTAACTGTTTTGCAGGTGAGCCTTAGATCCATTGATAACTCTTGAATGTGGTATTTGGATAGCAGATGCTCAAGGCATATGACAAGAGATGAAAGCCAGTTCATCTCATTAGAGAGCAAAAGAAATGGAAGTGTCAATTTTGGAGATAACTAGAAAGGCAAGATTGTGGGCTGTGGCATTATTGGTGTCTCTTCATCAATCGAAGAGGATTACCTTGTCAAGGTTCTGAAGTTCAACTTGCTTAGTGTAGCCCAGCTCTGAGACAAAGGTAGAAAGGTTATATTCAACTCAACAGGATGCTCGGTAATTGACTGTAAGATTGATTCAACTATACTCTTTGCTCCTCGAATCAATAATGTCTATATGATTGATTTATCCCATGGCTCCACTAATGTATGTCTTGTATCTAAGGAGGATAATTCATGGCTTTAGCAAAGAAGGTTGGGTCATATAAATATGAACATTTTGTGTGAACTCATCAAAAAGCAGTTAGTTATGGGTTTACCCAGCATCTACTTTGATAGGGATAACCTATGCTCAGCTTGCAACTAGGTAAGCAAGTAAAGATATCGTTTAAGTCAATAAATCATGTAGTAACTAAGCAACCATTGGAGCTCCTCCACCTACATCTTTTCGGCTCAGTTCATCCAATGAGCATGGGTGGTAAGAGATATTCTTTGGTGGTTATGGATGACTTTACGAGATTCACTTGGGTAGTCTTGTTGAGTAGCAAAGATAAGAGATATGAATCTTTTTTCAAGCTTAGTAACCAAATAATGAATGAAATAGGATATAAACTCTGTAGAATCCAAAATGATCATGGATGTGAATTCGAGAATTTCCATTTCGAAGAATTCTGTTCAGCGCATGACATTGACCATAACTTCTCTTCTCCATATATGCCTCAACAAAATAGGGTTGTAGAATGGAAGAATAGAACCATAGTTGAAATGGCTCGATCCATGTTGAGTGATAACAATCTACCAAAGTACTTTTAGGGAGAAGCTATTAACATAGCATGTTATGTCTTGAATCAGGTTTTAATTCGCCCAATTCTTGAGAAAACACCTTATGAGATTTGGCGAGGGCGCAAGCCTAAGATTGATCTTCTCAAATCGTTTGGCTCTAGGTCCTATATTCTTAACACCAAGGATTAGTTAGGTAAGTTTGATGTTAAGTCTCATGAAGGTATCTTTATGGGATACTTAACTAACAGCAGGGCATATAGAATATATATATATCAAAAGAACTGACCTTTTAGAGGAGTCTACGCATGTAGATTTCGATGAAACTAACAATGTAGATAGATGTCTATCTGATGAAGATGAAGGAGTACCCCAGTAAGCAGATCCACTCAGTATGCCACCATCTATGCTGACCAACCCAGCACAAGAACCCAAAGCTAAGGAAGCCAAAGATGATGATGAAGATCTTTCTATGAACTTCAAAGATGGCGAAGATCAACCTCCACCTCAACATCTAGTTGTCGATCCTCCAATAGTCGATCTGAGTCTTCCAAGAGAGATTAGTGTTCATCACAAACATCCGCTAGACAGCATAGTTGATGATGTTCATAATCCAGTGATGACCCGAGGTCAGCTCAGCAAGATGATGAGTCATCCAGCCTTCATATCATTGATTTGCTTCCCATAATATCCTCCCTTTACCACATCATGGGGGTTTACAAGAGATCCCAGAGGCTCATCGTGGTACCTATAGTAGGACACAGGACTTATCGCGATGCCTACGGACTGAACCCAAGAAGTTTGAAGATGCATAAGGAGATGATTATTGGATGATCACACTACAAGAGGAGATGGATCAGTTCAAGAGCAATGATGTTTGGGATCCAGTTCCAAAGTCAAAAGGGAAATCAATTATTGGTACAAAATGGGTTTTTAAGAATAAGATAAATGAAGGTGGCTCTGTTATTAGGAACAAAGTAGGCTTGTTGCATAAGGCTACAATCAGCAAGAAGGTTCGATTATGATGAGATTTATGCTCCTATAGCCAGATTAGAAGCAATTCGAATCCTGTGTGCTTTCGCATCTCATATGAACTTCAAATTTTTTAAAATGGATGTCAAGAGTGCATTCCTGAATGGATTCATTCAAGAAGAAGTCTAAGTTCACCAACCTCCAAGCTTTGAAGATCTGAAGTATCCTGAGCATGTCTTCAAATTGAAGAAAGCTCTCTATGGATTAAAGCAAGCTCCTAGAGCATAGTATGAGAGGCTGACCAATTTCTTGATCAGCAAAGGCTATGAAAGAGAAAAAGTAGATATTACTCTATTTATCAGGCGAAGAAAGGATGATGTGTTGCTAGTCCAAATATATGTTGATGATATCATATTTGGAGCAACTAATGAGAAGCTGTGCAAGGAGTTCATCAAGTAGATGAAGAGTGAGTTCAAAATGTCTATGATGGGAGAGCTTAATTTCTTCCTTGGTCTTCAAATCAAGTAGACTGAAGAATGAATTTTCATCAATCAGGCCAAGTATGCAAGAGAAGTCTTGAAAAATTTTGATATGGAGCATTCGAAGCCAATGTCCACTTCCATGGCCACTGATACTATCTTGAGTAAAGATGAAGCCAGAAAACCTGTGGACAACAAGTTCTATAGAGGAATCATTGGTTCTCTTCTTTATCTCACTACTAGTAGGCCAGACATACAGTATGCTATGTGCTACTATGCTCGTTATCAAGCTGATCCTAGAGAATCTCACTTAGCTACTGTTAAGAGAATTCTCAGGTACTTGTAAGGTTCAATTGAACCTGGTCTGTGGTATCCCAACAGTTCAGATTTCACTCCTAGGGGATTCACATATGCTTATTATGGGAGAGATAAGCTCGACAGGAAAAGTACAATAGGAGGATGTTATTTCCTTAGAGAGTGCCTTGTCTCATGGTATAGTAAAAAGTAAACTTCTGTTGCACTGAGTACAGTTGAAGCTGAGTACATGGTAGTAGGAAGTTGCATAACACAACTGCTATGGATTAAGCAGCAATTGGAAAATTATGGTATAAAGTCAAGCTGTCTTAAAGTTATGTGTGATAACAAGAGTGCAATTGACCTTTCCAAGAATCCAATTCAGCATGGTAGGATGAAGCATGTCAACATTAGACATCACTTCATTAGGGATCATGTGCTACGAGGAGATGTCAAGATGGAGTATGTTCCTTCTGAGGAATAGCGCGCTGATATCTTCACCAAGCCATTGCCTAAGGAGCAATTTTCTGTACTGAGTCAATTAATGTAATGGCTAATCCATGATGAAGTAGAAGAAGCTGAAATTCTCAAAATTCTTGCTAAGTGTTGGAGAGTATGTCTAATGAGACATGTGGATAACACCGTCAGTATTTCAAAGAAACGATGTGAGGAATATTTTGAGGTTAAATTTCAAATCTCTATGTTTTCAAAAAGACTTACGTTTGAATTGGAACAATTTTTACCAAAACTCACCATTTTACTAAGGCAGTTGAAATCACTCAAATCTCAGAGTTTATTTCCATCTTGAGCTGAGGTAATGACATGTGCCCCAGAGAATTGCTAAAGACTATATAAGGTGAATAGTTAAGGAGATAGAGAGTACTTGCTTTTTCAATCTTAGAGCATTCGAACCCTAGAATCCCTAATACTCTTCTTCTTTTTAATCCTCTCTGTCAAACTCTTAAATGGCGATTACCAGAACCACTTTCAAACTAAAGAGCACCACAACAATGAAAATTGTTGTTAACGTTGAAGGAAAGACATAGAAGCTCAACCTTCAAGAGTGAACCTACTTCACAAGAGTTGAGTGGCCTGATAATTTGGATTTTTGTCTAGTTTATGAAGTGAACTATGAAGGTCTGTTGCTCAACAAGACCATGCATCACATCATTAAGCAACATCACCTGAGTTCCTTTCTAAAGATGGAGGGTCTTGCTATCATAGGGCTCATTAGGGCATTTTACTCAAATCTCTACACAATCCAGGGATTTGATGATGTCCTAATGATGGATTTTGGGGGTAAAACCACCCTCAACTGTGCAAGGCTGATTGGAAGTGTTCTCAACATGCCATATAAGGGCACTTAGCTCGAAAGGAATGGTGATGAAGACGTTGTGGTGATCTCGGAGGATTGGGAGCTACCCGCGAAATATGTTTCTGGGGTGATTACGATGAGCTTCATGAGTTAGACCACTAGGATGTTCCATGAACTTGTGGTGAAGCTGCTGCTACCGAAGACGGGCTTGTTCACTAGCTGCACCTATTTTGAAAGGTGTGTGGTCTACCATATGGTAGAGGGTAAGAAGCTGAACTGGCCTGGGATGATCCTTCATCACTTGACCAATCTGATTACTGTCTATCACTATGGTTACCTCATTACCGAGATAATGAGGGTAGTGAAAGTTGACCTAGCTCAGTTTTTGGGAGAATCTGGTGAAACAGTGCTGCTAGTGAAGAAGAAACTCGAAATGGCTCACTTCAGCAGACTAGTTCACAATCAGGTGCATGCTAGGTACAACAAAGCATAGCAAAAGTAAAAGCTGAAGTGCGTACCGATAATGGTGCCTGTGGACATCCTAAAGGAGGATGAAGATGGATTCATGGTGGACTTCAATGAAAGAGATGACTCGAACAAAGCTCCCATATCCAACATCCTAGAGAAAGTCAGCACCGCCTCCTCTCCCAAGTAGAAGGTTGCTTCCTCCAAGGCCAAGGGGAAAAGCCCTGCTCAATCCAAAGTCGGTGAGGCCCCTGGTCAGCCCCAGCATCAATGAAGGCAGATGAAGGCCAAAACCCTCCCTCAACGTGAAGCGCAGGCCAAACTCCATGCTGAGAAGTAGGCGGAGGAATCTGAAGATGTGACTGTGGCCAATGAGTCCCTTCACCAAAGAAAATGCAAAATGGTGTTTTCTGAGGAATTAGAGGAGCAAGGCGAGGCTAAGAAGTCGTGAGAAGAGGATACTCTGAGTCCTAACTCTGCTACTGAGGTCTAAGAGGTCTTTGCTAAAATCAAAGGTACCTGTGAGCTAGCGACATGGAGCGGTGGGCCGAGAGCTCGCGGAGATGAGCGGATCGGTCCACCGGGGTGTTTGAAAAAAACAGGTGCTCCAGGTCAGGGACCCTGGATAAAAGGTTGAAAGAGAAAAGCGAAAATGTTTTTTATCGGTTCAAACCCGAATCCGCAGTCTCTTAGTGTGGAGTCGCCACTTGGATTAGCTCTTTCTAGGAATTTGATTCCTGTGAGGCTTAACGTCTAGGGGACGGCCCACCAAGACATAGAGATTCGGGTCCGGGATAAGTTGCTTATTTTTCATTAGATCACATTAAATTACATCTACAGAAAACCATTTTCTTTTAATTGCACATATTCACACTTAGGTCATTTTTGGAGTTTAGATGCATGATTCACGTATTACGAAATAATAAATCATTCACAAAGAGGAAAAATAAACCATCCACAAAATAGTAAGTAAATGCGGAAAGTAAAAGCGAAAAATGGAGATTACAAGGCTTCAAAAATTGGGGCATGTAACCGCCCGCTAACCTATTAATTACATTTCCCAAAAAATGAAATTACGATACCCGAAGGAAAATTAAAGTCCTAAACATACATCTAATCCTAATCTACCTATATCCACAAAGGTTAGCACAAAGGATAGCACGTATGTTCGATTTTGAATTCACCGAGGCCCGTGTGGCCTAAAAAAAAAGATCGCGATATTGTGTTTATAATATTTAAATAAAACCATTCATTTTATTAGCACATTGATTGCAAATTTTAATTAATGAAATTGCTCGCATGGTAAAAAGTGAGGTCTATTATCCGGGAATATAGTTTATTCCCTTCGTGGGGGTATTCTAACATACATCTCCTTTTAATAAAGAAAAAGATGAAGAAGAATTACAATAGTTAAAATAAATAAAAGAAGCGAAAGTCCTAGGTTCACAGAAGAAATCATAAGAAGAAATTAAACACTGAAAGCAAGGTAATTGAGTTCTAGGAACTCAGAGGCTTACCCTTACTGAAAGAATCCACTTCGAAGAAATCCGATCGATCCTTGAGAAATCCTCCTCGTCTTTTTGTTTAGGTAAAAATGTTGTAGTAGAAAGTCCAAAAATTGTTCATTTTATTCTTGGAATTCGAAGTCGTTATAAAAGTTATATTTTTATCTGATAATTTCGGGATCCGTTCTATCGAAAAAGACCCGATTATTTATAGGAAAATCCTGAAAAATCCAAAAAATGTAAGTTTTTCTGGCGAGGGGCCTTGCCGAAGAAAAGCTTGGCGAGGCTCCTCGTCGTGTTCTTGGTGAGGCCTCGCCAAGGCTCTTGGTGAGGCAAGCCTCGCCAATCTTGGCGAAGCTCTGGCCCCGGGATGTAATCTCCCCGGGTTTCCGTTTTCGAACTTTTCTTGTATTTTTGTATTTTTTAATTTATATTTTATATTTTATTATTTTATTTATTTATTATTATTTTTTTAGTTAATTAATTTTTTTAATTAAATAATTTCATCTAAAACGTCCTTCTGAATTAGAGACGAGGATTCTCATTCGGATACGTCAGGATACTCGAAAATTATGTGATTCAAGGATAAAATCCTGAAAAAGCCATCATCATCGAATGCACGAGCTGGTACAAAATCCCCTGCTCACAGTACCCAGCTCAAGCATTCTACCACCAATAGGCCCCTGCAACGCAACATGCAGGTGGTGAGCAGCGAGGAAGATGCTAGAGAAACCCTTACCCTTATTCCTGAGGAGTTTGATTCTCAGGAACCCAGCATCCCTACACCCACTTTCACTTATGTTGAGGAATCCTTAACTCAGCATGAGAAACTCAAGCTGACCCATCCTTGGGTCAAACAGCTAACCAAGAGGTTCCTAAAATTCCTACCCCCTCTCTTTTATAAATCCTAAAACCACTTCTTCTCCTGTAAATCCTTCTAATCCCTCAGTTTCTACTCCTGTAGATTCTGAAAAACCAACTGTAAATTCTCCTCCTCCAATCATTGTAAATTCTCTTATCCAAATCCCCTCTTCACCTATCAACACACCTAACTCACATGTCCATATTTCTTCATCCACAAAGAGCCTTGACTCATTTTCACCAAGTCATTTTCACCCTTCTCCAGTACAACATCAAACTCAAACCCTTGAATAAAAATTACACTTTCTATTCCACTCAACCAAAATTTCCTCAAACTTTCTTCCAATACCTCTACCCCAACCTCTTCTTCACAACCATCCTCTACCCCCTTAACCCCTTTGGTTAGGCAAGTTCCCAATGTTGAGAATTACATTCGACAGGGAAAAGCAAGTGGTCAGAATGCTAAGGTAAATTTTGTAGCCCGTGAAGCAACTGAACCCAGTAGAGAGCCACTCCGTGAGGATTTGGCTGATGTGTCTTTCTTGGTGGAAATCAGAGAGTTAGCTTGGATGAAATTCCCTAGATGGATCAGTAATCCAATTGCTACTAGCTCATGAGTTGATGGACTTATCTTCCAGACTAAAGGAAAAATTGCCTAAGTTCGAACAACACACAAGTGTGTCCAGTGAAAGGCTTATCCTCGACAATGGTGCCAAAAACTTGTTCGCCACTTTTCTATTGATAATATAAAAGTTCTTAATATGAATAGGTGTTGTCAGTATTGCTTATCAAATAGAAAAGTGATGATAACTGCAAGTATACAGTTGTGATGTAGTTTTAAAAGATATCGATCCCACAGGGAAGGAATTCGGTTCTAAGGACCAACTAGAGTAACAGAACAAAAGAAATAAGATAAATTGTAGGGTTTGGATGATAGACTAATGAATAAACAGATGCATAAATAGATTAGAGAAGATGTAAACTATATAGACATATTCCCTAAGAGCAGGTATAGAGAAAAACATGCAAAATCATCAAGAATATTTCATACACTAGATAACTTTAACAAACACGGTTCTAAACGCCCAAAAATTCAATAATTTACCATAGAGCAACACATGAAATGACTTTTCTAAATCTAGGGTAAACGAAATATGACACTTATAAAAACCTGGATAACAATAATACTATGCTTAGTACATGTTGCTCTCACATAGCCATATTTAGGAAGTTACCACTCCAAAAATGTTGATTCACTAAACACCATTATAATCACAGATCCAATGATTATACACAATCTCGTTAACCCCAAAACTACTCTTAAAGTTAACTTGAAAGCATATAACTTCATTAATATAAATGACGCAAGATAAAATACTTGTTATGACACATAGACATATAATAAATTTCGAAATAGAAAGTATAAGTAGAAAATAAAGTAAAGTTGTAAGGTATGCAAGTGAAAGCTAAAGTTGATCAAACCATATCCACTCTTTTAATGGGAGTTATCAATTCCCGCAATTCCTGTGTCTACTTTGAATTTGGTCTCTACTCGTACAGAACCTCCACTAGGATGCTATTCTTTGTTAGTGTCTATCAAATTAATATTGAAGAATAGAAACTTTTATTGATAAGTTCTTTGCAATTATACTCATACAACAATTGCTAGAATTTGTGGAGAAATCTAGTGATCAAAATAAGAATCGAATCACTTATACATTTTTCTCACTAACACTTTGAACATAACAAAATCTATATAATTTTCACACACTATCATGTATCATATGCTTTGTCGATTATCACCATCTACTATGCATGAAATTGGTTGGTTTGGGACTCTATTTATAGAGTGCGAAGGGTTGCATCTATCCAAACGAAGAGTCATGTCCATTGGCGAAGGGTTGCATCACTTCAATGTGATTGGATGCAAAGTTTCATCCTCATCTTCAATGGAAAGGCACCTTTTCATGATTAGATTGCTTCCAAAAGGTGACTTTTCATCTGACAGTTGATGGCAGTTGATCATTCTTATTCGGCGGTTGAAAGTTAAGGAGAGTTGACCAAAAACCGTCACAAGTCACGAGTGCAATATACATGTCACGATCATAAACAATATTTGGTAACTTTCTATTTTTGAAAGGTGACAAGTCGCTATGGTGAATGGGTGTTACGATCGTGACATGTGTTTGTCTTCATGATTTTTCTTTACAACTTTACCGATCTTTGCAACTTCGATCCTAAGCCAATTACTTGTGTTCTACACATCTTTCTGCACCTTTTTCACTCTTTTTACATAGAATTCCATCTTTGATCATTTTACTCCCAAGATTCACCTAGTTTCTGCACTTACATAAAAAACAACGACATACACTTGAAATCTTTTATATGAAGTATAAAATGACTTTAAACCATATCATTTTATGAGTAAAAATATCATGATAATAAGTGTAATTATCCACTTATCACATCCCACACTTAAATTTTACCTTGTCCTCAAGGTAAACACAATAGAAGTGTATAAAATAGTAATTCAAGTTCGTACCTCATTTGGTGAAAAGACGAACGTAGTGAGTACCACATTCCCACATTGCATAAAGTTCAAGTAAAAGTTTAAAATTTCCCACAAATTAGTAATGTGCAATTTATATAGTTTAGTTGCATAACTTTGCTCTTAATGGAGGGTCAACCGAATTGCGTCTTCATATAAGCGTTATATGCTCTCTCGAATATTTCCTTCTCTCAAGTATAGTATAAAGTATAAAGGACAAAGGGGGCACTCTTTGAAAAGATTGATCTCAAGGCATTTTTAGGTAACCTAGGATGCTAAACACTCTTAGTGGTTGCAGTTTATACTCCTTACCACTCTCCCCTTTTTTTAGTGGTTGCATTTTATGCTCCATACCACTTTCTCTCCTTTTTTTCTTTTAAGCATATGTTTTGGAAGTACAGATTTGTACTTTGCACCCATTTATCATGCTACGCTACTTTTCTTTTATTCACTCATTGAATGGTTGTAGTTTCTGCTCCGTACCACTCCTCACCTTTTGCATAACTCATTGGTTATCCTCTCTTTCTTTTGATTTTTCTCTCTTAATACCCTCATCCTTTATTGATCAGTTCAAAGTAATGTGGCTGTAGTTTCCCAACACTTAAACACACTTAATACTTATAGGATGTATTCGAGAATAGCATATAAAACTCATAATAAGAATACTATTAGATATTAATCCACTTAAAACTTATCGGTAACATTAAACTAAAACTATACAACTTATACTAATTCATGTTGCATTGAAATGTATCAAAACTTACTTGGAATGTTTCTTTTGAATGTTACTCACCACTCATCCTTGCCAAAAGCTAAATGTGTTATATGAAGAGCTCACACTTTCAACGTGCATTCAAACTCGAAACAAAAATTTTGTTTGAAATTTACACTAACATCAAACTTGTAATACCTAACACTCATAATAACCTTGGAACATATGTTAGTATAGCATAGGTCTGGATAATGTATAAATAACATGAAATCAAGAAAAGTTTCATTCTTCATATTTTTGATTCGATTTTTTTAGATTTTTGGGATTTATTTTACAAATGCTCTCCCCCACACTAAAGAACACAATGTCCTCATTGTGAGAGATTTTACTAAATATGAAAAAAATATGAAAAAAACACAATTGTAAAGAAAATGAAAAGAAAAATAAATTGAACCCATTTTCAATCATCCGAACTTGAATCTCGAGGACTCGATGATATATCCATATTCTTCATCCTGAAGTATGAATTCAACTTACAATTCAAAGGAATGTTGGATTGTGTAAGTTGATGAATATCTCATTGTATAGAAGCGATATCAAGATAAGCGTTATTGACTTCATTGAAAAACTTTCCTCTCCAAGTATCTTCATTGGCTGATAAGTGTATAATTACACTTATTATCATAATAGTTTTACAAAATAAACATTATAGTTTGAATCATTTTTATACTTCTTATAAAAGATTTCACGTGGTATGTAGTTGTTTTTTATGCAAATGCAGATACTAGGTAAAGATTGGAAGTAAATGAAAATAGAGTGAAAAAGGTGCAAAAAGATGCATGGAACTAAAAGATTTGGCTTAGGATCGAAGCTGTCAAAGATTGGTGAAGTTACAAGGAGATTTCTGAAGAAAATTTAATTCACAGTCATGATAATCATTCACGGTCGCGACCTGGTCACTTCAGAATAGAAATCTGCCAGTAAAAGATTCACGGTCGCGAATCACATATCGCGGTCATGACATGGATGGTTTTCTGGTATTATCTTCTTAACTACCAACCGCAGATAAGGTGCCTATCCATTGTGGATTGAATCAAAGCCTCTCAACCAATCACATTGAAGAGATGCAATCTTTCACCAATGGATGTGACTATTCGTTTGGATAGACGCAACTCTTCAAACTCTATAAATAGGGCTCCAATTCTTCACAAATTTCATGCATCAACAGTGGGTGAATAGTGTGGAATATTAGAGTGCAAATATAGTGTGTGTATAGTTAGATTCACTACATTCTTAAGTGTTAGCGAGAAAATGCTTAAGTGATTCGATTCCTTATTTCGATCACCAGATTTCTCTACATATTCGAGCGATTGTTGTATAAGTGTACTTGCAAATCACTTATCAATAAAATTTTTCATTCTTCAATATTCATTTGTTCGATATTCACAAAGAATAGCATCCTAGGGGAGGGGAGATCGAATTCAAAGCAGACGTAGGAATTGCAGGAATTGACGACTCCCATTAAAGAGTGGATACGGTTTGATCAAATTTAGCTTTCACTTGCATACCTTACAACTTTGCTTTGCTTTCTACTTATACTTTCTATTTCAAAGTTTATGATATGTCTATGTGTCATAATGTGTATTTCATACTAAGTCTTTTATGTTAATCAAGTTATATGCGTTGGCGTTAATTTTAAGAGTAGTTTCGGGGTTAAAAATATCGTGTATAATCACTAGATCTATGATATAACGCTATTTAGTGAGCCAACATTTTTGGAATGGTAACTTGCTAAATGTGGCTATGTGAGAGCGACCTGTACTAAGCATAGTATTGATGTTGTCCAGGTTTTCATAATTGTCTTATTTCATTTGCACCAGACTTAGAAAAGTTATTTCATGTGTTGCGCTGTGATGAATCATTGAACATGTGAATGTCTAGAACCGAATCTGTTAGATAATCTAGAGGGTCAGAACAACTTTGTCAAACTTGCATGTTTTATCTACTATACTTGTTCGTAGTGAAAATCTATTAATTTGGAGTTTCTAATCTATCACATCTATATTTACTCAACTTTTCGTTCTAATCTTCCTACCCATAAAAATCTATAATCTATTTTTATTTTATTTTACTTTTATGCTTTCCTAGTTATCTTTAGACCAGGTTCCTTCCCTGTGGGTTCGATATCTTTTAAAACTACATCGCAATTATACGCTTGCAGTTATCATCATTTTTCTATATGGTAAGGGGTATTGACAACACCTACATTTTATATGTGAACAAGTTTTTGGCGCAGTTAATAGCCAACAGTTCACGAGATTTTGGAACCATATTTGATTAAACTTATTAGTAGAAAAATGGCGAACAAGTTTCTGGCGCCGTTGCTAGGGAAGGCAATAGTGTTATAAAGATGTTGTTGGGAAGCTAAGTAAGTTCTAAAGATAATATTTGTTTGTCTTGTTTCCTATACTATACACCCTACACCATATATTGGATCTTCCAACACCGAAAAAGTGTCGTGTAAACGCAAAAATGTGTTGGCTTAGGAGTAATGCCTACACTTTTGCCAAAAAAAAAGAGTCGGGAAATGCAATGTGGCTATAGCTCCCTACACCGACACTTTTGGTCATTTTTTGCTACATGGTAAAATGTGTTGGCATAGAACTCTATAGTAACATTTGATTTTCTTTTAACGACATTTTTTAAATGTTAGTAAATGCATATGGAAATAACACTTTCACTTGATATGGTGACACTTTTGCTATAAATGCCAACACTTTTCATTAAAACGTTTTTTCTTTTAGCCAACATTTTTCTTGTAAATAACAACACATTCAAATTGTTCACTTTTTTGTTTTACCAACACTTTTAATGATTAGCCAACATGCTACACTTTATTCTACATGTGTATACATTTTTATATATCATACTATTGCAACCATATTAAAATAAAAATATAATTCATAAACTAACATTCATGTTTCACAATTCAATAACAAAGACTAGCAACATCCAAAAGGTACTAATTATAACATCCATAAAATAATAGTTGAAAGAACTAGTGATATCCAAAAAGTATTATCATAACATTCACATTCACAAACTACTAC
>CATIWQ010427183.1:0-61733 GCA_949673415.1 Euphorbia schlechtendalii
CACAAATTAAATAACCTTCGACGTTACCCACCGCGCTTATGCCGAGACATCATCCTCAGAACCCACGCCAACTCTGACGTTTCTCTCTCCTCTGCCGCATTAAATGCATTACCAACTGGCAGAGATGAATCATTTAATGCTCCGACGGTATACAAGACCCCCAAGCGGCTTGCCACACATGTACCTCTAACAGATGGGTCCCACACATCATCATTACATGCAATCTTATAAATAGCAAGACAATCTCCCACTGTAGAGGTAACAGCCATTATTCTAAGAATACACTAAGACTACCCTTCTCAAACCACTGACTAGATCGTCGGAGGGTGTTTGCCGGAAATACTTCCGGCCGGAGACTTGTTTGCAAGGCCCCCGAGGACTCAGAGGCTTGAAGATCACTTCCGAAGGACATCAAGTACTAAATTTAATTACTCATAAAAAAAGGGGTGATAGTTAAATTTTTTCTATATTTATAATAAATATGATTTGGTTTAGTGTGATTTTTATAAATAAAAAATTAGCTTAAGTTTATTATTTTGAGGCTACATGGGTGGTGGATAACATTTTTAACTACTTTGTTTTGTTTTTAGGTTATTAAACAACAGTAATAAAGTGTCGGACTTACATTAAAATTAACAAGAAAAACAATAATATAAACAGAAATACTAAGAGATCAGTTTGGGATTACTTTCATACGATGTTATTTAGAAAAACTCGATTTTCAAATTCTTTCAGGTTATTGTCTCAAAATGTTTCAATTTTAAACTTTTCTAAGCTGCAGTTCTGAATAACTTCAAAAAATCAATTGCAAACAATTTTTTATTAATTAGTGTTAATGGTCAATAATTTTTTCAATACCAAAATATATTATTCTATAAAAATTTTGTAATTGAATCTTTTCGGTACAACAACTATAACAACAATACCAAATACTAAAATACCCTAGATGAAGCAAGTTTTAGTTTGTTAACAAATAATTTGTAAGGATATAAAGGGATTAAATTAAATTAACTTATTGGAGTAGGTGGTGATGAAGGCTTCTCATGTGGATGTAAGTAACTCTATCGAGTAAAATTATCTTATCAACTTATTTAAAATAGTAACTTATCATTTTAAATTTCAAATATGTTAAATACTTTTCTAAATTTAGTTAAAATGCACAGTTTTATACCCTCATTTTCATGTGAATATTTTTCATTGATTCGATTTTTAAAAAATATTATTTTTCTAATTTTTTTTCTGTTCAACCAGAAGTTAATATGTGACATTGAGAGAAACAAATAATTACATTTTTTATGAGTTCAAATAATATTTAAAACTTTCACTTTTTTAAACGATTTTAAGAAGTGAATGATGCATTTAAACTTTTATATTAAATTTTACATACGCATTGTACTTTCAAAATTTTAGGTTAGAAATTAACTTCAACCAACAAAATGATTGATTGAAGGCTATTGATTTGTTTAGACATAAACATAAACAACCAATTGATCCAATATCATCTAAGAACATAATTGATTGGACTTGAAATATGCACATACTAAATAACTTCTAATTGGTCAAGCAATATGATTTTTGGTAAAATACATTAAACACAGAGATTCATAAATAAGATGTCTCCTAAAATTCTACCCCTAGACTTTAATAAATAAATAAATAAATAATTAGACAATGCATTTACAGTTGAATAAAGACAACATTAAAAATAAATAAAACAGATTTTTTTTAAAAAAATTATACGACGAATAAAAATCTTTAACTTTCACACGTTATATGTGATTCGAACTTGTGATTTCTATAACTACAATTTTAATCTCAACCGAAAGGTTAAAACATTAACCTCCAATAAAACAAAAAGTCAATAAATCAAATTAATTGCTATTTTTTAAGAGAAAACAAGACATTTTAAGAAATTCCACGAAGAGTATTCATGTAGTATAACCATGTTTGTCAACATATCATTTTCTTTTACTTGTTCAAAGTTTTCAAAAAATTCCAAGAACATGACAAGCAATAACATGACTTAATATGTTGTGTAGCACCTAAGTTGGATAACACTCTTTGATTTTTTAAAATTATATAATAATATCAAGATATATGCGGTAGCTTAATTATCTAAAACACTCATTCCTAATCAACTTTGGCAAAGAACGATGATGAACTCAATAATTCAATTAGCTGGGACCTCAATTGGTTAATTGTTTGTGTTAGTGGAAGGTGGGCCGTGGATGATTATTATGTTAGATTCATTGATTGCTAAGTTTAACCTAGTTAATCAATCTACTTTTGTTTTATGTTGTCAATTGTTCTTAATCCGTCAATTTTCATTGTTCAAAGAATACTCAATCCATTAACTCTACCCAAAATTAATAGAGTTTTCAGTATGTTACTTATAAATTATTTTCAACTTTTAAGAAGTACAATATTTTTTAAACTTACCTTTTAAGTTATGCATACATGTATGTATATGTATATGTATATTAGTTTCATCTATCTTTAAACGTGTAAAGTGAGTGAGGTGTGTGTGTCAAAGTTTCAATCAAATATGCAAATGCAGAACACAAACGGCATCGGCAAGGAAATATTCCGCCATCTACTTTCATCTCATTACTATAATATATTTTTTGAAAATAAACATGTCAACATTCATGATATATCAAAGAAATTTCAACAACCATTATTTTATCATATATCAACATCAATCACAATATGTATTAAATTTTCTTTTGATTTAAATGAAAATATCACATATCACCGGAAAAAAACTAGTCACGTAACATTTGAGTTTATTATTCATTCAGCTAGCTAAAGGAACAATATGTATATTTGTGATTAACTGAAACTGAACATGAGTTTACTAAAAATAATAAAAATATATAATAAGATGTTAATAGTTTACCAATAGCTTGTGTCATATCACTTTCGTAATCATATCAGCAATGGTACTATATGAGTAGATATCCACTTGGCCAATTGGCCAGAAATAGAAAAATTGAAATATCATATAAATGCATTGAAGGATCTAAATTGACTTTCATTGTTCCTGGTCCACAAAGATTAACTGGAAAACGCAAATTGATAAAGAAAGACGTGAACATCAACAGCACAATTATTAGTATTTTCCACAATTAAAGTATCTGAAAATTAGAGAGTTAAAGTTAAAAACTCAACTACCTATAATATAAGTGCATAAATGATTCAAAGAAAGTATTAAGATGTTATGCACAATGTATAACCAATAAAATCAAAGCTCATATTAACAGGATAACGTACAACATGAGCAATACATTCTTAAACAGATTTAATAGAAGAAAAGAAAAAGAATATTAAGTTAACTATAGTAGATAAATTATCTAAATACTAGTCAGAGCAACATAGACTCAAATTTGCTCGGTCTTGGTCATAAGTTGTATAAGAGCATCTGCCTTTCTCTTTGCTCTACCAGCTCCATCATTTGCTATCTCCACTAAATATTCGTACACACCGAACTGAAGTGCTGCCAGTATGACAGACGAGTTGTTCAATGCCAACTCGAGTAGGACCGAAGCTGCACATTCTTTGTTCTTCGGGGTTCCGTCCTTGATCAGTTCGACCAGGGTTCCGACAAACGAAAGCTGCCCCATTTCGTAACGCCCTTCTGGATGTGACGACAGAATCAACAGAATCGACAGAGCTTCGTCAACCATGCCCAAGTTTTTGTCCTCTAGCAAATGGTGCAAAGGAGTAACGATCCCGGCTTCGACGGCTCTTCCCCTGTTTGATTGGTTAAAAGACAAGTTAAATAACGCCGTTAAAGCATCTCTTTTACCTCTTGATGTCCCATGCTGCAGCAACTCCACCAATGGCGGGATCCCGTTCGATAATCCTATTTTTATTTTGTTCTCGTCAAGTATGGACAAGCTGAACAAAGCTGCTGCGGAATTCTCCCTCCCTTCATTGCTTCCGTGCTGTAAAACTTCAATGATCGCCGGAATGGCTCCTTCCAGCGCGATCGCTTTCTTGTTGGTTTCGTCGATTGATAAATTCAACAGAGCTGTGACGGCGTGTTCTTGAATCCTTTTATCGGGATAATATAGGATCTGAACTAACAGAGGGATTGCTCCATTGGTGGCGATCAATACTCGGTTCTGGGAGTTCTCTTTTGACAGCATGCGAATGTTTTTCACCGCCGCTCTTTGCACTTCCAAGTTATGAGACGAAAGATCCTTAACCAAACACAGAATTTCGTCGCAGCTGTCTGAGATATCCAAGCCGGAGGATGCAGAAGAATTCGTCCAGGGAAGGATGAATTTGTTGTCCTCGCACCATTGCAAGATGAGATTTTTAAGGTCGAAATTTGATGCAACAGACAGGTGAGCTAGAGTTTGTCTCGTCTTTGGACACGTCTTGTGATTCGACTGAAACCACTTTTGTATGCTCTCTCTATCATATGTCTGAGAATCGAGCATGATAGCATAGCATTGTGAATTAGAGAATAATTAAAAATCATTGAAAGAGGAAATTCAGACGCTATTGAATTGAATTCTTTTAAAATGGACATTTTCAAACAGACCCTAAATGATTGATGAACAAAATTCAGACACCATTGTTACCTGGCCGGAAGCGATGATAACAGGATCTCGCATAATCTCGAGTTTCATTGGACACAAGAATTCTTGGGGAATGATTAAAGACGGGCACTTTTTCAACCTAGGCACCCCTGAATTACTAAGAATATCAGTTACTTCCATTCCCAAAATATGTTTGAATTTGTTTAGAAGATCGATGATCTGATCCATGTTAAGCGAACCGTTGCGTCTTTCTCTCGCAAGATTTCTAACGGCAATGGTTTCATTCTCGAGATCTTCAATGGTACTTAATTCCAACTTTGCAGCCAGCCTTTTGATTATGGCCCCGTCTGCATTTCGATCGTCTTCTTTCGATAGTACAACCATCATATCCATTGCCAATTCCATGTCTTGTGTATCTCTTCTCCCCTTTGATCGCCTCAGCTGTGTCCTCATCAACTCTACCTGATCAACATTACACATTTCAAGGTAAGTTACGTATATAATGTTCCTTTATGCACACCATCAAAGAAAAGCATACTCAAAGAAAAGCTAGTATTGAATTTTTGCCATTTTAAACCATGAACGGAAAATTTCTTCTCTGGTATTCGGATCCAAATAATAAATTATAATATTGTAAATGTGAATTGATTGAAGTATCAATTTCTGAATCAAATTGTATACTAATTATGAACAACTTCTATATCTTTGATCATTTTATATGCATTGATTAATATATGTCATGTTCCGCATCAAATTAAGATCCACATTCCTCTTGTAGATCTATCAGATCAATTTCAGAAAAACCACCACTTACTTGTTCTTGTGTCTCATCAGAAATTTCAAGTTCATCAAATGGCGCAGAATCTAGAGTTTGATACAGTTTGTCGTTGATTTTGCGAAATTTGGCCATGATTGCCTCGCTCTCCACAGCCTGAGATTAGGAAACATGAAGAAACAATCAATAATCAGATCGATATCTGTAGAAAGGGGAAATATAAGACGAATCTTCTAATCGGAATTCAAATTCAAAACCCTAACTGACCAGATCAATCTTGCTTCCTTCATTACAAAGACTCAAAAGTTTCTTCGCCGAGAGAAACGTCTTCCTCAAATTCGATAAAAACGAAATGCCATTATCAGAAATCGGGCTATTCAGCTCGCGAATCTCCTCCAACAACGGCAACAAAAGCTTCATACGTCTCACCAAGCAATAAGATTCCTTCCTATGTATTCTTCTGTAATCTCCAAGCTGAGCTGCACATTCAATCAACTTCGATATTTCTTCAACAGTATCATTTTCTTCTCCCTGACCTTTTGAAATCGATTCAGGATTTTCGGTTTTAGCTTCAATTTCTCCATTTCCTTCTTCCTCTGTCCCTTTCATTGATTTGACGCCTCCGATGAATAATTACTCGAACAAAAGTATGGCTTTTGAATATTGAGATTACCTAATTCGTATCAGAGCTGCAATTGTGAAAATTGAAAAAGAATGCCTATTCCACAATTTGATGAATTTCTTCTTTTGGTCTCTGTTTCTTTTTCGCGGGCTTTTCGTTTTCTCACTTCTTAAAATAGAAACTATTTAGAAAGTTAGTTATTTGCTAATGGATGTTATACAACAGAACTTATTCATTCATATATCTTTTTTTGTAATTCTATGAAGAAAAAACTTTAAATGTACTTTAATTTTGAAAACCATTATTTTTTGCGAAAAGAAAGGATATTCAGTTTCATCGTAATAAACACAAAAAATTATTTAATTATCTACTTTAAAAAGAACCTTTCTCTTACCTACATGTCAACCACATGTCAATATCTGAATGGGAGACATGGAATAAGACATATAATCTGGGACAACAGATTTTTATCCATAATTTTCTTAACGCTAACTAATCAAAATCAAGACATAATATATTATTCTACATTTTTTATAAAAATGTGTGCAATTGAGCTCATTGTAAATACAAAATTCTTACACTGATTCGAATCTGAAAATTTTAGCGTCACAAATTATGTTTTAAACATTTATGATCAAGACTTTCACCACGATGTTCAATGTAGTTAATCCTATCAAATCTAGAGTTAATTTTGTTGAAACATATGACACTATTGATGCGATCATTTCACAAGTAAATTTGATGGCTGATGTGAATAATTTGGTATTGACTATGTAGTTATGAGACACATTGTGCTAAGAAAACGATCAAGTTATATACCTAGTTTTGAAATGAAGAAGAAAATTGTTTATCTCGGTGAATCTAAAACTACTCAAGTGTTTGGTAAAGGAAAAGTTTTTCTCCAACTCACGTGTAAAATAGGAACACTTGATGAGGTTTCACATGTTCCTAATACTAGAACCAATTTGTTTTTTCAATGCCTTTCTGAAAAATATAGGGCGACTGTAGCATTTAGTCCGACAATGTTGTTATAACCAAGAATCATGTGTTTGTCGGAAAAGATTATTTGAACCATGAATTACTTATACTTAAGTTTCTGAAATTATTAATAATAATGATACAAATACTTTCTCTTATATTGTTGATTCTTGTTGTTGAACTTGTGATCAGACCTGTTCATGAGGTAGAGCGAGTATGAGCGACCTTACAGGGCCCGCTATAGTTTGGGGCCTTAAATAAAAAATTTAACTTCTTTATTTGTAGTGTGTAAAGTATAAACATTAATTGAGTTATATCAAATAATATTTTTGTTAATTATTTGGTTAAATATTAAGAGAATCAATTTTAAAAGGACAATCTTTTATCATAACTTTCAAATTTGAAATCATTTTTACTACTAGTAACGGGTTATCCAAAATTTTTCGCCCATAAACCCTCAAAATGCTAATAACGGGACTGCTCGTGATTTATGACATGCTACATTAGCATACGTTGTTAGCATTTTAGTGTAATTGGATTGATTAGTTGACCAATGCAATCATAATATTTCATCGAACAAGTTGGAAAATTGTAGAGTGTACGCTTGTTCGGGTTCCATTACGATACCAGGGGCTTCAACCCCTGGCGAAGTCCCAGGGGCAGTGCCCCAGGCTGTGCTCGAATAGAAAAAAAATTATGTTTTAACCTCGAAAAGTCATGTATTTTCAGATGATTTGTTTTTCTATAATAACCTGTCTATGGGCAATAAACATGTACAATGCATTTTCATCTTTTCAAAACAAATTCTCATTCTAAGTTCTAGTTAAAATTCTGATTTTATCCGATTAAAATATGTGGTTGAACTGTCAAATAAATTTTAATTTGAAAATGTTTCACGACTTCAAATCTATCCGTGTATTGTCCAAATACACGTGACATGCTACATTCTATATATGAAAATGAATTAATTGCAAATATAATTTTCTAAGTTTTGAAAAAAGTTGGAATTTGTACTCAATCAACAAGATATGTGTGTGCGCGCATGCGTGTGTGTGTGTGCGTGTGCGTGCGTGTGCGCGTGTCTGTGTGCGTGTCTGCGTGTGTGCATGCGCTTGTGCGTGTGTGCGTGTGCGTGTGCGGGTGTGGGTGTGCGTGCATGCGTGTGTGCGAGCGTGTGTGTGAGTGTGGGTGTGCGTGTGCGTGCGTGCGTGTTAGTGATGTTGCCGGAATCATACAGGTTGCACCTGCAAGACAACAACGACTTTAGAGAACTAGGCCGAGGTTTTCCGGCGTAGTCACTCTGATGCTTAAGTTAGTTCTCAGACACAATGGAATTGTAGAAATTGAATATTGGTAGTGATAGAATGATTACCTTCTTCATAGATGTTCGACCTTTTATATGGGTGAAGTGATCGTTGTATTTAAAACATCGATTACATTGAACCTTTTAAAGACGACCTCTTTATTAGCCCTTAACGGCTACTTTGACTCTCATAAAGACTGTCACATGGCTCTCTCAGGAGTAACCATGTGTCCATGTCTTTATGGGCTTTGGATCGTTGGATTTTGGTGGATCGCAAAGACCTCTATAAATCAGTATTATTACTTCCTTGTTATCAGCTAATTATTTTTTTAATAAATGTTTCATATAGCTAATTATAGAAAAAGTTTTAAAATAGATAAGCTTATTTTTCTCCACTTCGATCCACGCACTTGATGCGACGGATGAGTATTCTAGCATGAATTTTCTGCCTTCTCAATGCTTGAATACGAGTTTATCGTATATAAAATCATCCAACTAAAATATATTGACATTTTCAAAAGTTTTTTAAAAACTTTGCTCATTGTCTTTGTATTAAATAGAGAAAAACAACTATCACCCCAATCTTAACCACTAAGTTAGGACATTGATCACCGTTTTTCATGTCATCCACACCTGCACGAGGCCTTGGGGACATTTTCTATAAGTTAAGTTGTTTTTTATTCAACTTTATTTATTGTGTACTAACCAGGTTGGTACAAGTAATAAGCGGCTTGTTAGCACTTAAATAATGTCTTGTGTTCGAGCCTTATGAATGCGGAAAATCTAAATATCGAAACTCACCCACCACAATCAGGTATGTGAACGACGTTAGATCTAGATAAGTTGGCACAAAGTTCCAGTGAACCGAGTGAGTAACAAAAAAGAATACTATTTATTGACTCGCTCTGCATTGGATCAAAAAATTTTGTGGCCTTGTTTTACTTGTCTATCAAAATACGAGTTTTGAATAGACAGAAAAAACTTTTATTAATATCTATAATTCTATCTCAACCCAAGAAATATAAGATTCGTGTTAAGTAGATGAGAGCTCATCCTCCCCATCAGTTTTCTAGCTGTTGAGTGAAATACAATAAGACATCAACCTGAAAATTTGATTCACTTACTTTTATCTTTGTTTGTATGTTAGGTTTTTTTTTTTTTGAAAAACTGTATGTTAGGTATTTAAAAATTTTAACTCTAATATATTTCAAATTTTAGTTTTGTTAATAATTGAGATTAAATTTACATTTGTTTTATACAATAGTATAGTTAAAAATACGAATACTGAATTCGGTTTAGGTATGCTCACTTTTATTTGTTTTGGTTTGAATTTTTGTTCAGTTATGGTAGCCAAAATCAGTTAATTTGATCTTATAGGTTCAATAATAATGTAATTTATTCTATTAACTTATTAATTAATTGATTAATTAAACAAAATAATTAATTTGTTTCTTGCAATGAAAAGATTAAAATAAAAGTCTAATGCATAGTTTGCACCTAACTTGCCTTAAAAGCTAAAAGATCTCCTGGATTTAAAAAAAATCCTGTTATCCCTTGAACTTGAAGTAATACACCAGTTTGTCCCCTTAACTTGTAAAAAACGCATCAATTTATCCCATAATTGTCACGTGTCTAACTTCTGGTGGAAAAAGAAAAATGATATATTTGAAAAATCAAACCAACCAAAAGGTAACACATGACATTTAAAGGACAAATTAATATTTTAATCATAAATTAAGAAGGTTTTGGAATGCATTTTAAAGTTTAGGGATTATTTAAATATAGGCCAAGTTCAGTGATAAGCCCTAAAATATAAGAATTTTGAGGCGTATGTATAATGTATGTACATAAAATATACTGTATGTACATAAAATAGAGCACGCTCAAAATAATGCACAAATACTAATAGATCCAAGGACCTAAAAGTGTATTTACCAAAGTTTCAAAAAACTATCCGTTAGGAGTATAGACTTTTCAATCAGAATAATCCAGCGGTCAGAGTTTACTAGCCGTTACTTCTAAAAGTTGAGAAAGGCATGTGCAGACATATATCCGCTGTTTTCGTCTATTTTTCTTTCATATAGTTTCCTTCTTCGTCTTCTTTAATTTGAAGGAGAGATATTTACATTGCGCTCTCCATCACTGCTGGACGTTATGGAGTTGTTGTTCTGAATCTCTCTGCCGCTCGCATTTTAAGGAATTAGATTGAAAAAGACTTGAGATTGATCGAAATTTGATGTTCTTTCTTTGCTAAGAACTTTTGGATCAATTGATCGGATTCTTGCGATACAAAGGTGGGTATTTGATTTTTGTAGTCCGGGTTTCATTTAATTTTATGTGAATTGAATCGATTCGTGTTTGATTGGATTTCAATTCATTAATCATTTCGTCTATTGTTCCTTGATCAGACGATAATGGCAGGGAGATCTGACGAGAACAATCCGGGCTTGATTGGTCCCATTAACGCCCAAGGTAATATAATACCCGAATTCTCACTCTTTCTGGGTTTTAATCTGAGGGTTTTGCTTTAAAACCCTAAATTGGAATTTAAATTCATTGCAGGCGGACCGCGTGCCGGAGTTGGGAAATTCCCGGCGCCGACTGGCAACCGGAGAGCCTTGAGCAACATCAATTGCAACATAATCGGTGCTCCACTGTACCCTTGTGCAATTAACAAAAGAGGGATCACTGAGTAATTTTCTTTCTTTGAATCTGAATGTTAAATCCCTATATATATATGTTTGTGAATGTTGAGTTTGTAGTTAAACAACGGCATCTAGTTCAGTAAAGATCTTTATATTTCATTGATATTCTTAGTGGGTTTAATTTTTATTTAGGGGTGAAGCAATCTGTGGAAAGAATCCACCAATTCCAGTGCACCGACCAGTAACTAGGTTAGAGATTTCCCCATTTTGATCTTGCCTAAACAGATGATTAATGATATTTTATATGCTTGAAATTTTCATCTTGGTTTGTTTCCCTGATTCAGTTCTGAATGTTCTAGGAAATTCGCAGCACAGCTAGCAAACAAGCAAGAACTTAAACCCAAGGTACTTTTTTGTCAAAGAAACAGAGCTCTATTTGCTATGTTAACATGACAGGTTATTAATGTAGATCGATTTTCTTTAACAGGAGACGAAGAAGCCAAATTCGTCAGTCCCAGTTTTAACCGAGCCAGAAGATTGCTCCATCATAGATGCAGAAGAGTATAACAAAGCTATCGATGACTTTTCTACACCGATGTTCGTTCAACACATGGAAGCGATGATGGAAGAGATTGATCGAATGGTATTCAGCACCATTTCAATAATGTCTCTACACAGTGATAATTTTGTTCATTTGTGTTGTCATTTGACTTGTATATAAACTGCAGGATGAGATTGAAATGGAAGATGTAACTGAAGAGTTGCTGATGGATATAGACGGGCGTGACAAGAAGAATCCTCTTGCTGTGGTTGAATACATTGATGATTTGCACAAATTCTACATGAAAGCAGAGGTATTTTTAAACGAATTTTTATTCTTGTTTCTACTTTTGTAAAGAAGAGGAATCTAGGATTTTGTCCCATAATTTTGGGTTTAGTAAGTGATTTGGTTTCCATTTATAGTTGTTAAGATTGTATGTGGTAAAACCTTTTATTGAAGAAAAAAACAAGCAGAAATGGTAAAATTAGATTGTCAAACAGGGCCTGAGATTCTAGCTTAGATTTGTTGGCTAAAATACAGTTTAATTTGGTCATTTGATGTTCATTTATGAATGCGCAGAAATGCTCTGGAGTTCCACCGAACTACATGTCTCAGCAAGTTGACATTAACGAGAGGATGCGAGGCATCCTCATCGATTGGCTAATTGAGGTGTTTACTAAGCAGAATATGTTTACTTAAACAATTCAGATATTGTCGATGGATTATGAGCTAATAATTGGTAATGGGATTCAACAGGTTCATTACAAATTCGAATTGATGGATGAGACCTTATATCTCACGGTCAATCTCATCGATAGATTTTTAGCCATCCATCCGATCGTTAGAAAGAAACTTCAGTTAGTCGGGGTTACAGCCATGCTCCTCGCATGCAAATACGAAGAAGTACAGGTTCCAGTTGTAGAGGATCTTATTCTAATTTCTGACAAGGCTTATACCAGAAAAGAAGTGCTTGACATGGTAACATTTTTATTTCAACCAATTCGCGATTTCCGTAGCTAGGCTGTGTATGTATATGACAGGCTGTTATTCTTGCAGGAGAAGTTGATGGTCAATAGCTTGAAGTTCAATGTATCGGTGCCGACTCCATACGTGTTTATGAGGAGGTTTCTAAAAGCTGCAGAATCTGACAAGAAGGTTTGCTATGCTAATAAGTGTAAAATTGTTGTTTGATTGATTCATGTATTTTTTTTAAATGGTGAGATTGTGGACCGACCAGCTTGAGCTTCTGGCATTCTACATCATAGAGCTGTGCTTGGTTGAATACGAAATGCTGAAGTTTTCGCCATCGCTGTTGGCCGCTGCTGCCATTTACACAGCCCAATCCACTCTTGGTGGATCAAGGCTATGGAGCAAGACTAATGAGTGGCACTCTACCTACTCCCAACACCAACTATTGTAAGTCAATGCTTAGTTCGTATAGACCAATGCATGGACAAGATAGACATCTAGACCCTATGTCTTAGTAGTAAACCTGAACAATGACAAATGGTCAATTTTGACTTGACTAATTCTACAACGGTTGGAGTTCATGAGGAACTAAACAATGGCATAGGGTCCATTTGGATCGGACTGTGTATTTTTTGATTGTCGAAGCACTGCTACTATGCCAATGATGATTAGATGTGAAACCAATTCCTGACTAGAATGAACAGAAAACAAACTAAATATCAGTGAGATGAACCCTCGCATAGCTAATCTTGTAAACAAACTAATCATAGGAGAATTAGCAAACTAATTTTATAAACTCGGACTGTTATAGAATTTGGGCTGGCTTAGCAATGAATGATATGTGAGAGATGACAGGGAATGCTCGAGGCTAATGGTAGGATATCACCAGAATGCTGGAACGGGGAAGCTAACAGGGGTGCACAGGAAGTATAGTACTTCCAAATTCGGGTATGCTGCAAAAACTCACCCTGCTACCTTCATGCTCCATTCAGCTTTCTAAGTGAACAACAACAAGGGGGTGAGTGAAGAAACAAAGAAAAAGACTTGACTCCTGATAAACTTCTGTTTTTTTAAGATAAAGAGCAACGCTTTAGTTGCTCTTTTTGAACAATGCAAAAGTACTCGAGTCTTTTCCTATTTCTATTGCTTGTTTGTTTGACTAGACCATATTAGTGGAAGCTCTCCTTGAATATGGTGTGCGATGAGAGCAAAGTAAATGAAGTTGTGGTTATTAACATGAATTCTCTTATAATAATAATCATATTTAAAGATAAGGCTGTTACGGTAAATTATTTCACCCACCTCATTATTTGGGGACTAATCAAAATTTTTCTTCCACGAGATTACATAACATCCCTTTATGATTATTTAAAATAAAATACTGAAGTTATGGCTATTTATACTCATGGGTTGTGTCGGCCAATCCAAGTCTAGCCTGACTCATATTTTAAAACTTCAGACTCGGACCGAATTTATAAGGTCATTCTCAAACGAATCCACAGCTCATGCTAATTTTTCATTTAAAACTAATCAACAGGTTAGGATTCCGGTTGAGTTTTTAGAAAAATGCATGTTCAAACCCAACCCATATAAGTATACTCTTTTCGGGCTGAGAGGAAAATGATTTGTTAACTTTTTTAATAAATTGCATAAATGCACTTCTTAAAATATTTTACAAATGGTTCAGTAAGAGTAATAATTTCTTGGAACAATTTATTTCTATGTAGAAGAGCCTATTTTTGATTTATAAAATGTAGAAAAAGAAATAAAATATAAAATTGTAAAATCCTCTTGACTTTTAAATGAATAAAATCAAAATCAAATGATATATTAAATATTTTGAATTTTCATTAAAATAATTTTTTAAAAAATTCTGTATTTTCTTATCAATTTTAAAAATTGTGGAGATTTAAATTATAATATTTTTATATTTAATTACTTTTTCTAAGATGGTAGTGGCCATGGCCGTGACAAGTTTTATTCTTATCAATAAACTATGTAGTTTTTTTTTGTTGATGGAAAAATGCATATCAGAAATGAATTCAATACTTACCTTTTTCGTATGTCCAAGATCGAAGAACGCTGTATCAAATGTCAAATTGGATCCATCTCACGATTTGTTGGTGTATCCATAACTTCTGCAACAACGAAGATCGATAACAATCGATTTGCGATGTTTTCGTCACGATACGAAAATCCGGGAGATAAAATTGATTGGAAAATTTACGGTGTATTCAATAATAAACTCCTAATTCATGAATTCTTATAATTGCTGCTGTTTGAATTTATATTTATATGAATTGGAAATGAATAAATGTAATTAAGTCGTTAAACTCTTGATTATTTGTAATTAATTTCTTAAGTTTTATAACTTTTTAATTTAATTAAAAAAACTAAATTGAATCGGATTCTTTAACCAGATTGATACGCTTAAGGGCGGACCGGGTATTAAAAATTTAAATAAATTACATGTCAATACCATTATAAAATGATAGTCATAACATTTTTATTTATCATTTCATAACATTTTATAAGGTATTCCTTTTTTCAAAAAAAAATAGTGAAAATTAATCGATAAATTAATTTATCTTTTTAAATTAAGAATTGCAAATTGTGATAATCAAATATCATAAAATTTGAAAGTGAACGTGCAATTTACTCATTACTAAATTTACTCTAGCAATAATTAAACTACTTTTCAATACATGAACTCATTTCCCTCTTTCTTCTAGTTCAATTCTTTCGTCTTCTGTCCCTTTCAAATCCGATCACAAACAGTAAAATATCCTTTTCTTCCACTTGAAACGTGGACCATATTGAATATTCTGACAGGCAACCTCAATTTAATCACCAACCATTAAATTTTCGCTCGGTGTCCAAAGAAAGCTTTGATTTTTATATGGTATTGACATCTCTCCCATGGCGATTGATTCTTGTTTGTCTTCTTTCGGGATTTTTATATTATTATTCTTAAGGTTCGATCTACTGGGTTCTCATCTTTTTATTCAATCTCTATCTTCTCTTTATAAATAATTAATAATTGTGCAGATATTTTCCAATTGTTGGATAAGAATGTGGTGTAGCTGTGTAGGATTGACGTGTAAACCTAAATAAATAGCTGTGTGTGACTCCATTCTTTGTCAAGTTGAGTAATGCGATCTGGCTGTTTCTTGGTTCTCTGATAGTGATGTTTCATTTGTTACTGGCTTCATATTAACCCATTACTGTATTGCCAATCTGATACTTATATAGTGTACATGATTCTTGTCCTTTTTCTCTTTGATTTTTATGGGTTTCTAATTTCTTTTAAATTTTAGCCAGTAATTTGTGATTTCCCCCTTTTCTTTGACAGATAAAGCCGGTGCCTATATAAGTATTTGCTGATTCAGTGCTGTGCCTTGTGTGTGTGTGTGAAAGTTAGCTAATAGAGATGATGACTGAGGAAAAGCAGAAAAAGTTCCTCACAGTAGCACCATTTCAGTGTGCTTGGAGTAAGGATTTGAAGTTTAAGGAAGCAGGAAGAGGATGTGTTGCTTTTGATGCATTTGCTCATAATGATGTAACTTTGGTGTTTAGGGAGAATGTTGGAAGCCAACACTACCATTATAAAAGGGATAATAGTCCTCACTATACTGTAATTCTTGGGAGTCATAGAAATAGAAGACTGAAAATTGAGGTCAATGGAAAAACTGTGGTGGATGCAGAAGGTATTGGACTTTGCTGTTCTTCTTCTTTCCAAAGTTATTGGATTTGCATATATGATGGGTTGATTAGTATTGGCAGTGGAAGATATCCTTTCCAGAATCTTGTGTTTCAGTGGTTAGATTCGAATCCGAATTGCAGTGTTAGGTATGTTGGCCTTAGTAGCTGGGATAAACATGTAGGTTATAGAAATGTTAATGTGTTGTCATTGCCTCATAATCACATGTTGCTATGGAAGCAAGTTGATTTTGTAGAACATGGGGGAAAAGAAGAGTGGGAAGAGGAGCTGGAAGAGGAGCAGATGGAGTATGAAAAGTGGGGACTTAGTAATTATTTAGAGAATTGGGAATTATCTGATGTGTGTTTTGTTGTTGGTGATGAACAAAGACTGGTTCCTGCTCATAAGGTTATATTGCAAGCATCAGGCAGTTTTCCAAATGAGGACATTGTTCATCTGCAAGATGTTGCTTATCCCATTTTGTATGCTCTTCTGCAGTTTATCTACACTGGCCAAACTCAGGTATCATTTCATATATTTCCTATTAAAATGCTTGATTTAATTTGTTGTCATTTGATCCAGGTTTCACTTTGGTGCCATTTGAACCATATCTGTCTTGTTTTTGCATTCATTTGATATAGGTTTCGGAGTCTCAACTTGTGTCATTGCGCGCTTTGAGCGTGCAATTTGAAGTGGTGCAGTTGGCAAAGCAGTGTGACGAAACACTGGAACGGTTTAAGCTTAACAAAAAGTTGTTTGACTCTGGTAAAAATGTGGAATTGTTATGCCCGAATTCTCGGCCCCATTGTTCATCAACTTTCCCGGTTGGACTCCCTGTCATTGTGCAAAAGCTTAAATATTTTCAGTTAACTGGAGATTACAGTGATATAAGCATCTATATCGATGGCTACGGTCTTGTTGCTCGGCCTCACAAAGTCATTTTGAGTTTATGGAGTTTCCCATTTGCAAAGGTGAGTCATTTTTTTATACTTCTTACTTTTTCAAGTAACATGATTTTAGGCTCTGATATTACAGGTTTTCTCCGGATAGTCGTGGCAATATGACTTGGGTTTTATTGTTTTTTTTTCAAATTAAACAGATTGCATTTAAAGACAATAATTGCAATGCAGATGTTCACAAATGGTATGAGTGAAAGCAGTTCTTCAGAGGTTTATTTAGTTGATGTCTCGCCCGAAGCATTCAAAATCATGCTTAACTTCATGTATGGTGGTGAAATCGGTTTGGAAGAATCCGAGGACTTTGGGAACTTGTTACTGCAGCTACTTTTTTTAGCTGACAAATTTGGAGTCACACTTCTTTACCAGGAATGCTGCAAAATACTATTAGAATGCCTCTCGGAGGTAGTTAGTCTCTATCTTAAGCCAATTGTACATTCATTTTTTGTTAGATTTGCAAAATATTTACTGCTATGATACGTTCATGACTATAGTCTAAAGAATCGGACAAGTGACTTGCGGTTTTGGACTTCTGAAAAACAAAGAAGAGAGAGCCCTTTTCTGATGTCGAATCACAAAATATTGATACCTTTCTATGTGCATATTATATGCAGGCCTTGGGGTTCTCCTAGTGGAAGAGAGTCGATCTATTAATTCTCAAGTTTAATGGACGATGAAGCAGACAAATTACGGAAGTTTTTTGGGCTATTTGTAATAGCTAATTGTTGAACTTTGTTGCAGGACTCAGTATGTCCCATTTTGCTTGCTGTTTCGTCAATTCCGTCATGTAAACTCATCGAAGAAACCTGTGAGAGAAAATTTGCTACACACTTCGATTACTGTACAACTGCAAGTCTTGACTTTATCTCATTAGATGAAACCGCTTTCAGCAGTATAATTCAGGTGGGTAGCGTTGCTTTTTGAGGTATTATATTATGTGGTTGACTTGAACATTAATTTAGATAAGAAGAGACGCTTAGTAAAGTTGGCCAATCATGGAAACTCACTTATGTTTGGTTGTAATCTACCTGGTTTCTTGAAGTTAAGGAGTGGGGCTCAAAAATTGGTAGAATTGAGCTCATCAATTAAAATATTTTTCTGCAAAGATCATAACTTTTACGAAAAAGGGTGTCCTTTCCTTTTAATTTTTACGTGTAGAGTTGTCGCATAATAAAGGCGTCATCATTGATTATTGTTTTTGTCTTAGAAGTAATTCCTTTGATAAGATTGCTGTACTGGTGGACACTCCTTGAAAAATGGTGGGTTTTGCAGCATCAAGACCTAACCGTAACATCGGAGGAACGAGTTCTGAATGCTATTTTGATGTGGTGCATGAGAGCCACCGAGTTGTGTGGGTGGGAGAAGGTGGATGAAGTGGTGGCAAGTTCAAGTCCTGACATCATTTTTCTCGACAGACTCCAATCCCTTAACAACTTATTGCCCTTTGTGAGATTCCCATTGCTGCCATGTCACTTGCTTGAAAAGGTATATTGCCCCCTGATACAGAGCGATCTATTCAAGGGTATCAAGAATATGACTATAAGCTTCTGCAACTATTTTGCAGCTGGGACAAAGCAATCTCTGCAGGCTCATTCCAGTTTTCAATATACTTGTAAGTGCTGCAGTGTGTTTTGTAGAATATGAATGAATATGAATATGGATAATGTGTTTATATTTTTTCATGCTGTAGGTGAAGGAGACGATGAATTACGTAGAATTTGGATCAGCAAGAATTGATACCGAGCTAAAGTAAGCGCCTTGTACTCGTCGCGAACTACAATAGTTCAGGATAGTTGCAGTTATAACCTGGTTGAATAGCTAGATGTGTGTTTGATCATTTCTGTTGTTTCTGGAACTTTTCTAATGCGGCCTTTTTTGTAGCATACGATTTCAACACAGGAGATCGAGCTATAAGGAACTGCAATATATATGTGATGGCGACAGCAATGGAGTTCTTTACTTTGCTGGCACATCTTACGGGGAGCACC
This sequence comes from Euphorbia schlechtendalii, assembly GCA_949673415.1. Lineage (NCBI taxonomy): Eukaryota > Viridiplantae > Streptophyta > Magnoliopsida > Malpighiales > Euphorbiaceae > Euphorbia > Euphorbia schlechtendalii. Next base: position 19,028 of record CATIWQ010427183.1, read on the forward strand.
AATGGGTTAATCCTGTTCTGGCTAAGGTGATTTCTTAGACTACAAAAATTTTACTTTGGGCCCGAACCATACTGGTGTTGTGATTCGGCACATCAGCACCGCTGTTGACATTCTGACCCTGATATTTTCGGTTTTTTGTTGATTATGCCCTTGATTAAATCTTACAGGGCGTAATCAACAAAAAATACAATAGATCCATGGCCTCGGAATGTTTTCTCATAACTAAAATGAATAGATATATGTCGTACGAGTTTCTCATTATGTTTATTGGATTATTTGCTTGCCAGAGAATCAGCATTACTGCTAGCAGTCCTTCTTCAAGACACACCGACCCAAAGGCCTTGGCGTCAAGAACTTACCAGGTAGTGTTAAGCTGCACATCAGTGATCTTTCGTTAATAAATTCGTAATTTCATCCTTAACGAAGTTGATTGTGAGGAAAATGTTCTTTTGTATGCATTAGGGAACATCTTTCGCGGGGCCTCGGATGGAAAGCGGACATAAATGCTCCTGGTGGATGGTTGATATTGGTCAGGATCATCAGGTGTGTTCTCCAGTTCAATTGAATCACTTGTCTTGTAATCTTCATGTCAAAACAGCTGTAAAAATTCATAAATGGTAATGGTTGATGCAGCTCATGTGCAACTACTACACTCTGAGGCAAGATGGATCAAGGGCCTTTTTAAGATCCTGGAATTTACAGGTACAGTGACCTTCATCCTTCAACTTGGTTATCTCAAAAGTTGGTCGCGAATACCAAACTCAACAATAAGCGCATTATATGTTTTATCTTAAGGCAAGATTGGATATGCTTGATGTGGATCTAGGAAAACTGTAAAAGACCTCACTTCAGTGGCTAAAAATGTGAACTGGTTGTCTACTTGGGACTCTGTATGCAGTTATGACTGGTTGATGAATATGTAAAAAAAGTTCCGAAACTTTGAAAGATCCATATGACGGCTTTTCTTTTGGCTGATTCTTTCACTCTCAAAACTTGTGTAGGGTTCACTTGATGGAACGAACTGGACGAACTTGAGAGTACACGAGAACGAGCAAACAATGTGTAAGCCAGGCCAATTTGCGTCATGGCCAATAATTGGACCTAATTCATTGCTCCCATTCAGATTCTTCAGAGTTGTTCTTACTGGCCCAACTCATACTATTGGTGCTGCTGATCCCTGGAACTTGAGCATTTGCTTCTTAGAACTTTATGGCTTCTTTCGTTAACTCCTTAATCTTGATTTCCCACTATAAAATGTTAGTTTTTCCTTTCAATAAATTGTGGTGGTTTATGGCTCCTAAAATGTACAGCTTTGGTATTAACTGTGTCGATAAGTTCTATACATCAATAAATGAAAGCAGAAATTAAAATTTCGATTATAACTAGACTTGCCCTATTCTTTAGAGCCTCCACATCAATAAATGAAAGCAGAAATTAAAATTTCGATTATAACTAGACTTGCCCTATTCATTAGAGCCTCCAAGAAATTGGGAATACTGCATTCGAGTCCCGGCTACCTCAATAAATTAAATGTTCCTATATCTGAAAAAAAGATTTGATAATGTTTTCAGCAGAGGAATTAGTAGTGGGGCCAGAAAAATGAAATATACATATAATTGGAACATAAAAACATGTCCTTTTATATATCGTCCAAATCACAAGTTGCTATGGTGATAATAACTTGAGATTGTACTTGCTGCTAAAGAATTTCATAAAATTGTGATAACTTGCTTCAAGTGTTATTCGCTGCACAAAAAGAAAACAGCAGAGTTGGATACATGCATGCAAGCATTATAGATCAGTCGCTTACAATCCAGTCAAAATGATCTCATCTACCTCGTTACAAAGATTACACCAACTTGAAGCATATCAAGAGCAGGCATCCTAATTACTCGCACAGCCAGTAAAAACCCCTGATCAATCTATGGAAGAATATCACCTCCTCACAGGTGGTGCAACACCCCTACCAGGTGCCGCTCGACCGGCAGCTTGAGCCTGCTCAATAATGTAATAAAGTCAGATTACTTCCGATCATAACAAGAAATACAACTTGTAGGATGTTATGGGGCATATCAGAAATTCAAATCTAATGTTACTGTGCCTATAAGAATGTATCAGGATATTCTTTTAGAATTAAATGAGACGAGAGACTAAGACTCTCCTGTTCGGGATATTTACAGCCTACAGGAAAAGAACTTACTTTTGCCCTCATTGCAACAGATCTACCCCTGCCAACACCAAGAGACGCGCTCTTACCCTACACAAAGATGTCGAGAAAACATATGTTATAAAGTCATATCAGAACTCTATATAAAAAATAATCATTAGCTAGTAGAAGAATGCCTTAATTCTAGCATCCAGACGCTTGAACATGGGAGCATTCTTTAGCATGTCTGGTATGACCATGAACCTGTTGAAACATTTAGCCACATACAAATTGTTAAGGTCAGAATTTGAAAGATCAACAATTCGTTAATTAAAGAAAATGGTTTAGATACCTGACTTTGCTGCCCCTAATAAAAACGTGCTCAAGCTGTGAAATCTTTCCATCCTGAGATTATGAGTAAAGTTCAAAACTGATTGGGAATCAAATAACCAGAAGAAACGTATATATACTGCCAATCACTCAAGCTGAATCAAAGCACCAAAATTTGAAGTAATTTTTTCAATATAAGAATGAATGTGCCTCAGCCTGTTTAAACAAACAGCATATGACGAGTTACTTTAAAAAAAATCCAAATTAACTCAACATTAATGCTGCAACCGCAATATAAATTAAGACCATTTAACAATGTGAGCTCTAGAACCTAAAAATCACTTGAATCTAAGTATATTTGAACAGTGAGTTCTAACTGTCTCATAGCCTTAACTTGAATGTGGTTAAGTATGAAGGTCAAGATATTGCTTCACATTAAACACCGAACAAAAAGCTAATTCAAATTAACAAAATTTAATATAAGGATACAAGAAAAGCATTTGGCAAATTACAGTAGACTCGTGTGGAAGGTCTTGTACATCATGAACGCTATGGAACGGGAGATTCCCGCATTTCAAGAAAATTCACTAATTATACATCCAAATTACGGTTTCCAAAACATAGTCATTCTTACTGCTTCAATTCTCACAAATCAAAATCAAATATATAGTAAACACCTCGAAGCATAAAACAACAATAACAACCTCGCAAGTAGCAACTGAACACGCAGATCCACCACCAAAAAGCAAGCAAGAAAAGCATCTAGGCTATTAAAAAACAGTTTGAAAAGATAAAAGGAACACGAAGATGGAAGAATGAGAATACCTTGGCAGTGTAAGTGATACTCTCCAGCTGACAGTTCCAGTTATCCTCGCACTCCACCATACTTCCTCTATAGAGCTCTCCGCTTTTCAACTCCACCGTCACGACGTGGCCGGAGGCTTCATGTAGTAATTTAACCGGAATCCCTAAGCTCCGACTCATTTCCTTTTCTCTCTGCAAAACCCTAACAAACCTCAACTACGATCTGTTTTCGATACAGCTGGCTTTATATTAGTCGAGAAGAAAACAGAAACGTCGTCGTATCTTTCTTCGGGATAAATTTGTCTCTCCAAATGTAAGGAATTTTTTTTTTTAAATGAGGCATTTTTATGTCAAGTTTGAAGTGAAATGTAACAAACTTTAGTTATACTTTAGGTGGTATTTAATAAAAGTAAACACTAAATTCAAATGTTGCAATCATTAAATAATAAAAAATAAAATTAATTAATAAATTCTAATTTATTGTAAATAGTATGGATCAACAAGAACATACATTAAATAAATTCATATAAAATTAGTGAAGAAGAAATATAAAGAGAAAATATAAGTATTGTATTTATTATACTGCTTATGAATTGTGTACAGTAAAACTATACTTATAGAAAAATGTTAAGTACCCGTAGAGATATAAGTTACACACATTAATATGTATATATATATATATGATAGGAATAACTTTGTTTTTTTTCATCATCACTATATTAAATTTTATCTCATTTATAATACTAATAATAGATGATAAAGTTATGCCTTTGTAAAATTAAATAAAAATATTAAGTTATTGTTTAATATTATGTTTATTTTATTTGTTAGCATGTATGTCATTTACTGTATAACCATTAATAATATGATATAATATTAATTTTGAGATCAATGGCTTAATTGCTGAAAATTTATTCAATGATGATTTCAAAATGAATTCAGAATAACGATTGAGTTCTTTTTTTATCATCTAAATTATGAGATTGTACAAAAATATTATACTCATAATACTTGTTGGTTGTTATTTGAGACATAGAGTTTTAAACTAATTATTAGTGCATTCTTAGGGTGTGTTTGGAAATGTACATTTTGAAAGAATTCAATCCAACTGAATTCACTTTATCAAATTTCCTTGTTTGAAACCAAACAAATATTGATAGAATTCAAACCATGCAAGATTTGAAATCTTGTGAATGCAAAAAATAAAAATCTTGTAAAAAGTTGCAAGATTTTAGAGGAATTGATTTATGTGATGCATTTGAATATTATTTTCACAATTTTACCTTCTCATATGCTTTTAATTAAAAGAATTAAAATACTTGTATAAATTATTTTGAAAAAATGTTAAATAAATTAGTTAACAATCAATTGAATTCTGGATTAGAGGAATTGATTTATGTGCTTGCTCGTTGGAAGTTTACAATGATATTAATGTGTACTTGAATCAATAGACTTTTTGATCTATGGTCTCACCTCTTTCCCGAGCGAAAAAAAAAATGAAAATTCTGGATTTGTTGTAAATATATGTGTAACATATATATATATTGATGTCCATTGATAGCTATAATAACTCTCCATTAATATGTAACTTACAAGTCTTTACATTTCCATGTATTTGCCTATAAATATAGGTTTGTGTATATTATTCATATAAAAGAAAGATGATAATACAATACATATACTTTCTCTTTACATTTCTTTTTCTCTACTTTTATATGTATTCATCTAATGTATATTCTTGTTATTGTTTTTATTTATAACAGGATTGAGTACGAGAACTCTGAGAAATTTTAAAAATTGAAAAGTCCATCTTCAAATTTGTACTTGAAACCTTCAATTTAATTAAATGGAATGGAATTTACTGATTTTAATATAAAACAAATGGAAAAATTGACGGTCATTTGGGTGTCACGTGGAATATATGCAAAACCCTCTTTGCTGTCCATCAAAAAGCAAAATCAAAACGTGGGACCCGAGGAAAAGAAAAAAAAAGTGGGGAACACAATAATTATAAAATGAGTGTGGGCCCAAGCATCAACGGCTGAGATATATCCAATTTGTCTGATGTGGATTGTCGCTATCTTACGTGTCATCCTTAACAACAGGAGCTCCGTTCTGCATATTTATAATTATAATTTCCCCTGGGTGAGAAATGAAGCAGAGAGGCATCAAATTAGTTGGCCAATATGTTGAGATCTTTGGGTCTATTTCCAGCGCCCCCAGTTGGGTCATTTTCGTCCTCAGCCAACCATTCAAAAAGGGTCAGTCTTTTTCGTTTTCAATTTCTTTGATTTTTGGGCGTTTTCATGGTGTAATTTGAAGCTGAAGTAAGCTACACTTTGGGTGTTCTTTTGCTGGTTTTTTTGTTATAGTTTTTTTTGGTTGCCTGCACATTATTCAATCTTCATGTTGTTGCTCCATTTTCATTTGATCAAGTATTTGGTGATCTCTAACTCTGGTGTAGTATCATAGGAATTTTACTTGCCTTGAATTTTACCATTATTCTGTTCTGCTTTTATAGCATTATACCTAAATTTGATACATTTAAGTATTAGCTGAAATATCTGTTTATGAACACATCATAGGTTTATTTGAAGAATAGAGTCTTCAAACGAACTTTCTTTGCCTACTGCTTCAGTTTTCTTAATATATGCCATTTACCCTTTTCCTGCTAATGAAAGCTGTTGGTGTTGATATGCAAACGTATATAGCTAAAATAAAGCTGTAATAACTTGTTTTAATATGATATAACAAGGTGTTATTTTTGCCAAATTTCTTTCTCAGGCTACAGAAAACAACTGCCAAATTGCCAAACAGTATTCAGCTTTTGGGTGTCAGAAACTGCTTGGTTATCCCATATTCCATCTCCTTCCAAGAGGCTTTGCTAATAAGAAGGTATACATCACAAATTTTGACATTGATTACAATTTTCTTCTTGGTTCTTAGTTTTTGGATCGATCCGGTGATAAGCATGAGATTATGTGTTATTCTTGTCAGGTGCGGCGTGTTCATACAATCTCAGCAGTTATGACAGATGACTCAACTATGACAAACATCGAAGAAGAAGCAGAAAGTATCGGTGTTTTAAGCCTTGATCCAGGTTTAGAATCATTCAAAGATCACTTTAAATATAGAGTTCAACGATATGTGGATCAGAAACAGCTAATTGACAAATATGAAGGAGGTCTTCAGGAATTCTCAAAAGGTTCCTTTCTTTAGCATACCAGCCAAGTTCTGCCTTTTCTTGCCCGCAAAACAATGTTTACCTTTGAATAACTTAGCAATGAATATGTTTGTGTTTTTGAACTCTATACTCGCTTGTAAATTACATGATTCCTTACTTCTTCTGGCTCTTTACAGGTTACTTGAAATTTGGTTTCAACAAAGAAGAAGGCGGGATTGTCTATCGTGAGTGGGCCCCCGCAGCTCAGTATGATGTTTTCTTTCCCGATATAAAACTATCACAACCTGGTTACAGTGCTTATATATTTATTTTGAAGATGTGTTCTTCCTGATGCAGTGAAGCACAAGTTATTGGGGACTTCAATGGATGGGATGGCTCAAACCACAAAATGGAAAAGAATGAGTTTGGTGTGTGGAGTATCAAAATACCCGATTCTAGTGCCATTCCTCATAATTCAAGGATCAAATTCCGCTTCAAGCATGGCGATGGAGTTTGGGTTGACCGAATTCCAGCCTGGATTAAATATGCTACTTTTCACCCCTCAAATTTCGGAGCTCCTTATGATGGAGTCTACTGGGATCCTCCAACTTCCGAAAGGTATATTTTTTTATATAATAACATTTTGCTACTAAAATTACCGAAAAAATAGGCAACGCCTCTGTTAAGACACTCCTCCATTAATATGCAGGTACCAATTTAAGTATCCTCGGCCTCTGAAACCCGAAGCGCCACGTATATACGAAGCTCATGTAGGAATGAGCAGTTCAGAGCCCAAAATCAATACATACAGAGAATTCGCCGACGATGTTTTGCCTCGTATAAAGGCAAATAATTATAATACAGTCCAGTTAATGGCTGTGATGGAGCATTCCTATTATGGGTCATTTGGGTACCATGTCACAAACTATTTTGCTGTTAGCAGTAGATCAGGAACTCCTGATGATCTTAAGTACTTGATCGATAAAGCACATAGCTTGGGTTTACGAGTTCTCATGGATGTTGTTCACAGTCATGCGAGTAACAACGTAACTGATGGCCTCAATGGATTTGATGTCGGCCAAAGTTCCCAAGAATCGTATTTTCACACTGGCGAGCGAGGTTACCATAAGCTATGGGATAGTAGACTATTCAACTATGCGAATTGGGAAGTTCTTCGATTTCTTCTGTCCAACTTAAGATGGTGGATTGAGGAGTACAAATTTGATGGTTTTCGCTTTGATGGAGTGACTTCGATGTTATATCAGCACCATGGGATCAACATGGTGTTTACAGGGAACTATAACGAGTATTTCAGCGAGGCAACTGATATTGATGCAGTTGTTTATTTGATGCTGGCTAATACTTTGATTCATAACATCTTGCCAGAGGCTACTGTGATTGCTGAAGATGTTTCGGGGATGCCTGTGCTTGGTTGCTCTGTTACTGAGGGGGGAGTTGGTTTTGACTATCGGTTAGCAATGGCTATTCCTGACAAATGGATTGATTACTTGAAGAACAAGAGCGATGAGGAGTGGTCGATGGAGGAAATCTCGTGGAGCTTAACTAATAGGAGATACACTGAGAAATGTGTTGCTTATGCCGAGAGTCATGATCAAGTAAGAACTGAGTTTTTAGCCTTTTCTTTTTGATAATTTTTTTTCATTGCTCAATGCTATAGAGATAGCTCGGAAAGATTAAATATTTTGACTTTCTTGCAAAAAACTGTAAGAAAAGAAAAAAGGAGGCTAGTTTGATTTTTGTAAGCTTTTACTTTGTTTCAATCTCAAGAATTGCTTATCTTTTGTTTCGCCAGGCTATTGTAGGTGACAAGACAATTGCCTTTCTACTAATGGACACGAATATGTATTCCGGTATGTCTTGTTTGACAGATCCTCCACCTGCTGTTGAGCGAGGGATAGCACTCCATAAGGTTTTGCTTAGGCTCCATAAATAAATCGAAAATTCACAGATTTTGTCTTGATGTGATGTGATTGTGTTTTGCAGATGATCCATTTTCTGACTATGGCATTAGGGGGTGAGGGCTACCTTAATTTTATGGGAAATGAGGTAATGACATTAGTTTCTAATTCTTGCTTACTAACCTGATGCACTGCAAAAGAATTCACTAGTATTTTATTTGTATACTGGGAGCATTGAATATTATGGATGAATGTTTTATAGTTTGGTCATCCTGAGTGGATTGATTTTCCAAGAGAAGGAAATGGATGGAGCTACGATAAATGTAGACGCCAGTGGAACCTAGTGGATACTGAACACTTGAGATATAAGGTTTGTGAACTCTCTTTTACTGGTTTAAGAAGCACTAGCTATTGTCTGCTTTCCATATGAAATTGCTCGAAATCAGCAAGAGTTAACATTATTTCATAAATGCTAAATCATTAACTGGTTGCTTCTTATACTACTTGTTGCTTTGGTTTGGTTTCATTGTCTTTACTTGGATTTCCTCAGTTCATGAACGCATTTGACAAAGCTATGAACTTGCTTGATGAGAAGTATTCGTTTCTTGCATCTACAAAGCTGATTGTGAGCAGCACAAATGAGGAAGACAAGGTACAGATGTTCTTTCTCTCAATTTCTTGCATCATTGGTTTAATTTAATGTGGCACTAAACCATTTATTTAATTTAGGACAGTGATTGATCATTTTTACTTACATGTCAGGTTATCGTGTTTGAGCGAGGGGATCTGGTTTTCATATTCAATTTTCATCCAGAAAACACATATGATGGGTATGAGCTGCTTCTTTTTTCAGTTTTTTATTTAGCAAGACAATTAGGATAAGGATTTCATACTGCACATTGGAAAAAAGTAAGATAAATAGGCTTTCAAGTAACCCTTGTGCCGAAATCGAAACATGCAGGTACAAAATCGGGTGTGACTTGCCAGGGAAGTACAGAGTGGCATTGGACAGTGACGCTTGGGATTATGGCGGTCTTGGAAGAGTAAGAAACCTTTGTGAAATTCTTCTGTTGAATGATTACATTTCGGTCTTCAGCGGCTGATATTTCCGCCGAAATCAGAAAAAGGAAGGACACCCAGCTAGACTGAAGTAGTATTTCCCATATAAAATGGTGACGAGTTTATTCGGGTTTTTGGTAATATGGCAGGTGGGGCATGATGTAGATCATTTTACATCACCTGAGGGTATACCTGGAGTCCCCGAGACAAATTTTAACAACCGCCCAAATTCCTTCAAAGTACTCTCTCCGGCTCGCACTTGTCAAGTGAGTTCCATTTCTTTAAGAGGCTAGCGTCTTAAATAATCAAGCTCGATGAGTCAAACTTATGCAGAAAAAGTTGGCCAGAATATGAAAGGTCCAAACTTTTGTTTATCAATCTTCTTTTTTTCTTCCATTGAATCACCTTTTTCTTGTAAAAGGCTTACCGTAGAGTTGAGGAGAGCGAACAAAGCAATGGTGGCTACAATTGGGGAGCTGCCGCTGTCAGCAAGTCATTGGCCGCAGATGTTACAGAAAAATTCAGTATGGAACAGACATTAGCAGAGGATACCGAAAACGAGGCAGTATTAGTAGCAGATATTGCTGTGAAGCAGGAGGAACAATCTGAAGAACTTGAGGCTGAACCTGCTGATGAGAACGATAATGGAGAACCACAACGGCAACAACCACCACCTTTGAGTGGCAGTGATTCTGGTCAAACTAAGGAAAAAGTAGAAGAAAATGTTGAGGAAGAAGATGCAATGTAAAAGGCGTCCCAATGGCGAATTGTATGCGACGTACCAAGTTCATAATAGTCTTTGGTAGTAGATTATGACTTTATGAGGTTTTGCATTGCCTACTTGAATAAGAACATGTTTTTGTAATATAATGTTCATATTATATATGTGAAATAAAATGCGAATTTTTCATTTTAAGCGAATTTCTTTACTCGAACGGAAAATGATGAGACATTTTTCTATAACATGTAAAGAATTCAATTGATTTTTATGCATATTTTCCTCAAAGCTTACAAACACACCACTTAGCCCACATTTTAGTTAGTTTTATAATCGATTTTGAAATTTCGTACTGCAATTCGAATTTGAACAAATTTTTGATCTAATTGTTAGTTCTGGTCATTTTCTTCATTTGATTATTGGACGTTTCATATTTCAGTTTTTAAATACAAAAGTGACGGTATAAATAAATAATATACCATGTACATGAATAAATTAGAGTAAATTGAACAGTTGAAATAACAGAATCGGGTAAGTACTTTTGGGTTTCTCAATTGTGTATACGAAGTTTCGAACCCAATTCAGATCAGCAAATGAAAGCAGGGCCGGAGCAAATTAGGGTTTTAGAATCACAAAACTGAAATCATGGAGGACGAGAAGGAGCTGATATTTGTCAGAAACAAGTACAGTATCATAATTTCTACTTATAACGGGCGACTCAATATTGCCCTCATCGTCTACCTCATCTTTAAGCATCTCAGGTTCATTTTCTCTTCATTTTTTTTATTAGATACAATCCAGCTTATGATCTGATCGTCTTTTTACTTCTGCATTTGTTGGCTAGTAGTTATAATCAACTAAACCAATCAAAATCGATAGCTTGGAAATGAAGTTTGTAATTGAACTAGAGATGATATGTGGCAGCAATCCATTATCCAAATATATATAATGGAACTCTTTATCAGAGTAAGTTTCTTAAATTTGGAGGCTTTGAAGATACCTTTTTTTTCTCTTGTACGTGGATTTTTTATGGTCCCTAAATGATGCCATATTGAAAGTTCCACTAGATATTTCTTCAGTTTTTCTATTACAAAGATGCATTATGATTTCATTAAAACAAGAAGCACTATAATTGTCTGTTTGTAATACATAGTAAATGTAGGATGCGAGAGTGCTTAAAATTCTGTTGAACCTTTCTCCTGTGGTTAATATTCATGTTTCGATGGGATAAAGGAACTGAGATTTGTTAACTGTTTATGACATAAGTTGGTACAGCAATGTCTCTTGATTTTTGAGTTCATATCTTGAAATAATTAAACTTCAAATAGCAGACATTCACACAATTGCTGTAAGAGAGATACATGTAATATATTAATGAAATGTCTTATAATTGTTCTCCCCAGGGGTGTCGAATTTGAAGTTCTGGTTGTGGATGATGGAAGTCCTGATGGTACAAAGGAAGTTGTAAAGCAGTTGCAGCAAGTTTATGGCAAAGATCGCATTGTAAGTACTGCAGTGGTTTTTATTTTACTGTGATAACAATACTATGCGTCCTAAACGCCTATCTTTTCCCTTTTTAATGCAGTTACTAAGACCGAGACCAAGAAAACTTGGCTTAGGCCGGCATTCTCTTGTTATTGCTCATTAAATTTGCTGACTGGTTGTTAATAAGTTCGTATTCTCAGTTACGGCTTATATTCATGGCTTGCAGCATGCATCAGGAAATTTTGTCGTAATAATGGATGCTGATCTATCCCACCATGTAAGTACCATTCACTCTCTGGTCGTTAAACTCTTAAAATTGCAAAGCATTTTCGTTCACATTTGGCAGATAGAACAGAACCTCATAGTGACTATACGTCTTTAGTTTAATCGACTTTCAGTTTCCGTTTTCACGATTCTTATTTGCAGTCAAAGTACTTTCCAAGCTTTATCAGTTAAGAAAGTCTCCATTCTAATGTATATGTTATTCATTGTTCTTCTAAATTCCTATAGCACGAAACTTACTTTCACTGCACACTTGTATACATTTTTACCTCATCAATTGAATTTCTTTCCCCTTGAAGGCTTTACAAGAAATCGGTGCTTGAAGATATAATAACCTCCCGTTGTTAGCAAGGGATATGTTTTACGGATGGAGATGATTGTTCGGGCTTCTAGAAAGGGCTACCTTATTGAGGAGGTGATAGAATATTCCCAGTTTATTCACAATTTTACATTATCTTACCTGATGAGTTATGACTTGTTTAATCTTGAAATATATATTTAATTTGTAACTTATCTATCCTCAATTGCAAAGGTGAATGTACTCGGAAGCATCCTAAGATATAAGCATACCATTCTTGTTTATGGTTAGTTTTGGGTGTGTGTTTGTTTATTGCAGGTGCCCATAACTTTTGTTGATAGAGTTTTTGGAAGTTCAAAACTTGAGGATCTGAAATTGTTGAATATCTGAAAGGCCTTTTGTATCTTCTGGTTACAACATAAAGCATGACACCAGCTGAACACGTTTCATTCAAGTACTTGATCTATGACAATGAGACAAATTTTCCTTATCAATTTCAGCAAGTTGATTTATATTGTTATATTTCTATCATATCAGGGGGTTTGCTGTTATAGTAGTATTTGATAATTGTGATAACTACAAGGGGTTGATAATTGTGATAACTACAAGGGTTGCCAATTTAGTTTTTTTGTTTCACTGATTGCCTTTTTCTTCGTTATTCAATGATTCTGATAAATAAAGGCAATAACCAACCCACAATTTTAAAAAGCTGTCAAATATTTCATTGTCATAAAAAGTTTACAACTTTAACCATCATTACCACAGAAAATAAAACTAACCTGGAGTGAGTTTGAATTGTTATACCTACTCAGGTCTTCCAAGAAGTACGTGAGAACATACTTTTTGCAAAAGAATAAGGACAGCCATCCCCAAACGCCTATAAGCGACCTTCATCTTTCTAAATATAATCAAATACTTTCAACAGAAAAATCATGAAAACCATTAAAATTAATAACATACTAACGATCAAACCCCAAATTCAAAGTATCACTCAACTCAAACCTTTAAAACCCAATACCACATAATCTAAAATTCAAATCTTAGTTCCCCTCTTAACCCCAACTTTCCTCCCACTCGCAATTTCAGATCTCTCATAGTTGACAGCACCCAAAGGAGGCCGCTTGTTCTCTTTGCTCATACTCCTCAATGAATACCTAGGGGCAACACCACTCTCACTTCTCCCCACAGAATAAGCAGCCGACACTGATTTCCTCAAACTCCCAAGCTTCTTGGATTCCCTTTTCTTACAAGAATCAGCCACCACTCCTAGGTTGTAAGGTGTCTTTGCTTCTTCCCCAAAATTCCCCCCCGTCTTCCTCTTCAGCCTCTCGTTTCTCCTTGCTGAATATATATCATAAAACCTTCCCCTTTCAAACAGAGGACTCGATTTTGTAGGCATTCCCTCGGTGATGCCATCCCCAATTTCCTTGTTTCCATTTTCTTCGTCAACCAGCCTTGAAAGAACCTGTAATTCGCATGATATAGTGCGGTACTCTGGGCGGAGTTCCGATTCTTTGGTAAACGGATTAAGCTTCTGTGACTTTGTTAAAGCACCTGATAAGGTGCAAAATTTTCGATCATTAGAACAAAGAAACGAAATTAAAAAATGACGTGAACTTTGGATCTGGTACGCTAAATAATGGAGACGGGATAGGGCGAATTACCAGCAGGAGTTTGCGCGGAGGTTGTGGTGCTGGATCGGAGGACACGGCGGGGAGGCTGCCGGATCGGCGATTTAGGAAGCGGAGGCTTACGATTAAACTTCATAGTAGAGATCGATTGAAATCACACTAAGATTAAGAAAGCTCTTGAATTTTGAAAGAGGAAAAGGTTTTTTTGCGTTTTGAGTTAAAGAGGCTCCTCTTTGTCTTTTTGGACAGTTTTTGAATGGAGATAAGAGCAGCGGTTCAACGGTCGAATTTTATATCGGACGGTCAACAATTGCTTACGTTTTATTTACTACTTTTTATATTGTTATACATAAATTGGATTTGATGTTTTCATAGGTAAGGAGTTGGTGGGGTTTATGAATTATTTTCTTCTTTTTTTTTTTTAACATTTTGCTTTTATTCCAAGTTGACATTATATTCCTTTAAATGTAAAATATTGAACCTATTTTAAAAAAAAATTGGTAATATATGAGTAAATATTATTTTTCTGGTATTAAAATATTTTCATTTTACTCAACATTTCAGTTTTTATTTTATTTATTATTTTAAAATATCAATGTAAAATTTAACATTTTTTCCTAATTAAGAAGAAAGATAATTTTATAAATAAATTAAAAAGGTTGATTTAGTCATTTTAATAGTCTAATAAATGTTTTATTAGTTTTAATGAAAATCCTTGAATGATAATTTTTTGGTACAGGGAGGAGTATATTACAAAAATAATTGATATGAAAGGAAAGTACAAAGATCTTTAAATTATAAATGTTAAACATGATGAAATTACAAGAAAGACAGTTTTAAAAATTTGTTTAAGTGTATTTAATTAAACAAAAAAACTATCTAATATAACATTTAAACTCAATAAGCTCGCAATAAATGCTAATGATAACTTAAAAAAGGTACTTTCTATTTTTGTGTTTTTTTATTATAATTGATACTTTACTTCATCAAATTAAATTTCATATAATGGTAAAAATTATTTTTGAGAAGTCAGAAGAATAGTAATTAAAAGTTTAAAACTAAGCTAAATTAAAAATAAAGCAAAATTGTTCTCTTTCACATTGATATGACTTAATGCAATATAAACTTATAATTATATATAATACAATAGTGATAAAATTAAAAAGAACATAGAATATGTTGTATATAAATATAATGAAAGAAACAAAAAAATCTAAAAAAATAATAAGTTAAATTTTTTAGAGAATTACGGTGATTTTTGTTCAAACAAATATAGTTATCTTACTTTTACATATTAATATTTTAAATCACCATTTGATCAAAGCTAATTATATATTTATAAAATTAGCAATACATGACAAACTAAACTCAGAGGACATGTGCTTTATTCAAAGGCCCACTTTTTCTGAGAAAATCAAAGGCCCATTACCATTTCAATTGCATTTAAAAACCGGCCAATAACCTGAAACAAATACAAATCAGGTTAATTCGTACATTCACAATTAACGTGCGAGTATGATCAATCATCAAACACTAATTCCTTCGACTCTATTTTAATCAAAGAAACCTGAAATAAATTAAATTTATTAGTCAACTATATTTTATTAATAAACTGTAAAAAAAACTTAGAAATGTTGAGTGTATTTATTTAGACATAAAAATTAGAGGTGACTTACTATATTTAATATAATTGTTTTATGCATTATAAAATACATCAAATACGTATACACATCTTTAAAAAATAGAGCCGGCATAAATTGAATAAAAAAATAATTACAAATTTCCAACTTTTATTCAATTTCTTCAACGACCGTTTTTGGCATTAATCATTTAATAATATTCAGAGTGATAGTTGAAAATTCGGATATCATATAGAGTACTAATTAATATGACATAAAATTTCACCAAATGCTTTGGACAAAATGCACTTTGATCCTTTGAAGTTCTGCAAATTCTTGAATTGGTATCTTGATAATTACATTTTGAGTGTATATATATATATATATATATATATATATATATGTGTGTGTGTGTGTGTGTGTATTTATATATGTATGCATGTATATATTCTATTTTATGATATTAGTTTATAATACACACAATATAAATTTTTAAAAAGTTGAAAACTCAAAAAATTTAGTATTACTATCCACAAAAAAAAAACTGAATTTAACTCTAAGACTATAAGCAAAATCTCTAATACTCTGTGATATTTGGTTTCAAAAGTATTAGTTTTATATTGCTCTTGTAAATATCCCTTCCAATTGCAAGGTTGACGGACTCAAACAATTAACCCAAAATGATCAGAAATTAACATTTACCTAACAATGCATCGAAGTATCAATACACTGCAAAATTCCATTTGAATCCATGAAACATAAGTGAAAACACAAGTCCAATTTGTTTAGTCTTATTCTTCTCAAAAGCGTTTTAAGAAGATTTCGAGAAAACAAAAATTCGAATAAACAAAATAATTATGAATGTTACTTTAAATTTTTAAATCAATCAAACTTCTTTAAAAGTAGATTTTTAATAAAAATTTGTTAATGTAGTGTTTCTCAAATCTTTTTTTTGACTTGACAAAATTATTTTTGAATGAAAAGTAAGAGGTGTAAATATCTATTTTTTAAAAGTGACGACCTAGCAAATCATACTATTATTCTCATATTATATTCAAAATCCAATACCCATGTATAAAGTATTTAATTTTAGTATTTTTCAATATTCAATAGTTTATAAGTGATTTAAAATTCAGTTTTGAGAAACACTTTTAACTGCTTATAAGGGTTTAAAAATCAATTTATAGAAACATTAGATTACTTATTTTTAAACTCTTTAAAATTAAAAAACACTTTTGATTTATAAATCATAAATTTGGAGATTCACCCTACAACAATCATCCCTAGATCATATGAGAGCATCTCCAATCCTGCAACATACATTTTCACTTCAAACTCTATAATTGGATGTTGCTAAAATGTTTATTCTCCAACCCTTCACTTCAAAAATAAAATATTATTATTTTATCCCTTTATAACTAACTCAAACAATAAACAATCAATCAAAATAATATAAAGAATACAAAAAGAAAATAAAAAAGTAAAATTTAAATAAAATAATAATATTTTATTATTTGAAGTTGTTACGTTTGCAATTTCAAATTTGAAGTTGCACAGTAACAACTTCATTCTTTGAAATCAACAATGAAGTGCCCGTAGCATTTCATTTATCTCCAACCCCATGCTTATTTATTCCACAAGTTGTTTTGAAAGGTAGAAATAATTAGACAATCAATTTGAAAATGTATAAATAATATACTATTATCTACTTTTAAAATTATTATCGCATCATGAAAATAATTTCTACGTCACACCTAAACTAGTATAGACGTTTTGAACTAATTTTGGCCAAACAGAATAACCATTAATTATCCAAAAGTAACATTTCCAAGAAAACTGGGACCGGACAATTTATCAATTTTGGTCCCATACATCCGAGTCTTTCACAGATTCAACTCCACTATCCATTTATTGCAGAAGACGACGATTAATCATTCAACTTATCGTTGAGTTTCATTCAGTATTTCGACTGAAAGTTTGAGATTTTTTTCTGTAGTTGAAGATATGGAGGGTGTGATCAAGTGCTCCGCGAACTACGTTCCTCTCACTCCAATCAGCTTCCTCGAACGCTCGGCTGTTGTTTACCGGGATGACATCTCCGTCGTCTACGGAGCCGTCAAGTTTACATGGAAACAGACGCACCAGAGATGCCTTAGGCTTGCTTCTGCTCTTTCTCATCTTGGAATTTCTCGAGGAGATGTGGTAATTTAATCTTCCGTGGTTTCTCCCATATCTCGAGTACTTGTGATTTTTTGCCCTATTACATGATTTCCTTTATCGTAATTGAAGTTGCTTTACAGAATTTGAGCTTAATTGTCTTATTAAATCTTGAACAAACTGATTTGTGTTATCACTTCTGCTTATTAGAATCCCTAATCAGCTTTGTTGTTGGAATCCAGAAAGGATGATCAACACCCGATTTTGAATTAACTTTGCTGTTTTGGGGATGCATTTATGTTGTCTAAATTACAGAATAGAGATAAGTTTGGTTTTCTCTTTGAGTTGTTGAGGGAAGAGAAGTTTTTATTGACGAATAAATGCCTGATCAGTGCCGCAATGAACACTTGATGGCTTGTTTTTATAATTGAATCAAATTGATTAGTTAAAAAGAGGTAGCTAGATCCAACCTGTTCTTGTTTGTTTAGGATTGATATGATGTAATTTTTGTCCAAGTTGAAATTACAGAATTCAGAAGTTATAGAGTAGATAAATAAAGCTAGGTGGAATCTGTTCTTCGTTTGGATAGTGTTATTTTGTCCCTAAAATGAAAGGGGAATGAGATTTGATAGGGTTAACTGGACTGAGCTTCTTTGATCATATACCGTTCAAAACATAGTGATTCACTGGTCCGATAAACTCATATGCTATAAAATTTATGATCCGACTTTTGTTGATTCCAGCCATTGATTAATAACCTCTGCAACTATGCAGGTTGCTGCATTAGCCCCAAACATACCGGCATTATACGAGCTACATTTTGGTGTTCCAATGGCTGGGGCTGTTCTTTGCACACTTAACATAAGACACGATTCGTCAATGGTGGCTGTGTTGTTGAAACATTCAGAGGCAAAAATCATATTTGTGGACCACCAGTTTCTTCAAATCGCAGTGGGAGCGCTCGAGATTCTGTCAAAGACAGGGGTTGAAATTCCCCATCTCGTCTTAATACAGGAATTCGATCAACCAGCTCCTGTCTCCATTCACGGGAACTTGGAATACGAGAGCCTTCTAGAAACAGGAGAATTTGACTTCGAGGTCAAACGCCCGAATGATGAATGGGATCCCATCTCGCTTAACTACACCTCAGGCACGACTTCGAGTCCAAAAGGTGTGATTTTTAGCCATAGAGGTGCCTACCTAAATTCCCTAGCTGCTATTCTTCTCAACGAGATGGGCACAAGGCCTGTGTATCTATGGTGCGTTCCGATGTTTCACTGCAACGGGTGGTGCCTCACGTGGGCCGTGGCGGCTCAAGGAGGTGTAAATGTCTGCCAGCGAAACGTCACTGCCAAGGCCATATTTGACAACATCGCGCTTCAAGGGGTTACGCACATGGGCGGAGCGCCGACCATTTTGAACACCATAGTAAACGCGCCTGCCGGTGACCGGAAGGCTCTTCCGGGGAAGGTGGTGGTGATGACCGGAGGCGCGCCACCGCCGGCTCAGGTACTTTTCGGGATGGAAGAGCTAGGATTCAACGTGATACATTCGTATGGACTGACGGAAACATACGGTCCAGGAGCAATCTGCACTTGGAAACCCGAATGGGTTTCTCTCTCCCGGGATGCGCAGGCAAAGATGAAAGCTCGCCAAGGGTTGCAGCATCTTGCCATGGAAGAACTCGATGTAAAAGATCCGGTTACAATGAAGAGCGTCCCCCCCGACGCGAAAACCATGGGAGAAGTCATGTTCAGGGGCAACACGGTGATGAATGGATATCTGAAAAACCCGAAAGCAACTGAAGAGGCGTTTAGCGGCGGGTGGTTTAGGAGTGGGGATTTGGGGGTGAGACATAAAGACGGTTACATAGAACTAAGGGACCGTTCGAAGGACATTATAATTTCGGGTGGTGAAAATATCAGCAGTATTGAGGTTGAATCCGTGTTGTTTAGTCATCCAGCGGTTCTCGAGGCGGCTGTTGTGGGAAGACCGGATGATCATTGGGGAGAAACTCCGTGTGCATTTGTGAAGCTTAAAGAAGGGCATAATGCTAATGAAGAGGAAATCATTAAGTATTGTAGAGATCGATTGCCTCACTATATGGCGCCTCGTTCTGTTGTCTTCGAGGATTTGCCCAAGACTTCGACTGGTAAAGTACAGAAGTTTGTTTTAAAGGAAAAGGTCAAGGCCTTGGGGAGCCTCTCAAAAAGTAGAAGCAAACTGTAAACCAAATCTATATGGATGTGTGACATTGAATTTGTCATAGTCCGGGATCAAAGTCGTGAATTCATGATCTTCCACCTTCAGTTTGTTCGTGATTTTGAAACGTTTTAAACCCAATTATAGTGTATCAACATATGTTTTATTATTTAAGTGCTTAGTTGAACATAATCACAAGCTACATATCTGTTTGAATAAGGTTTTGCCACTATTATGCACTGTGAACTATTTATCTAATATTTTACTTGAGAAAGGCATACAGTTATTTGATATGGGTTTTTTCTCTTATGGGCTTTTTCCAAAATGGACTTGAATTATTGGGCTGTTCACTTTGACAAGCTGAAGAAAGCCCATGAAAAAGTATAACGCAATGACTCCTTTAAGCATTTTATTGTTTTCAGTTATGCATTGTTGAAGAGAGGATTTTGTGGTTCATTAAATTCAAACGTGGAGTAAAAAATCATATTGAGTAGTTCCATGAAAAAGTAAGAATATTTGTATTTGATAAAAAAAATTATTTAACGCCAGAAAAATAAAAACAACAATAATAATATAACAAAATTATTTATATGTTGCAATTATTTGTATTTCCCCTCATCATTCCTGGACATTTTTTTCAGTTGTCAATTTTATTTCCTTAATAAGCATTTACTACTAATATAAGAAAATAGAAATGGGTGTTTATTACTTTTTTTACTGTTACGTTTTATATTTTTCATTAAATGGAGTTTTTTTAAAATATTTACAATGATGATTAAACATTTATTTGAATTGTTTTGATGATTAAAAACTAAAATGTATCAATAACAAAAAAATTTATCGACAATTACAGTAACAAGACATAACATATCAAAGAAGAAGCAAAATGCCATTATTACAAGATATTACCAAAGGAGGATTGACAACTAAAATATTGCATGGAGCAAACGTGGATGGTAATACCCAAATTACAGCCTCACCAATCTGACACTTATTCTCATTTCTCTTTGGTCAATGATAGAAGTTTCAATTTAAAAAGCTCAAATGTCAATAAAGGCAAAATAATAAAATCTATTCATCGAATTTTAGACATGAAGGGTCAATTTTGTCATTTAACACAGCCTTCATTCCCCAAAGTCTTACGTCTCTTCTTCCAATTTTAATCACTTAACAACATATTTACACACGAAGAAGTAAAAATCAAATAACAAATGCTAATTGCAAAAAGTTTTTGAGAAAAAGTCAAGTCAAGTCATAAATTATATATCTATTTTGTTAATTCAAGTCATAAATTATATATCTGTTAACTCAATATTCGAGCTCATCATTTATATTACTATGATCTGACAATTTACATATATAAAAATTGCTAATATAATAAATATATAAAATTAATTTCATTTGCGAATTAGTAAATAAAAGTATAAATCAAACTGATAAATTCGATATAAGTGTTCATATTCTGACGAATGTCGCTCTTGGTAGTCTAAAACTAGTATAATCCGAGACAGGATGAATTTCCTCTTAATTGAAAATATATCACTCATACAACTATGAAAAAGATGGCAGTAGAAATAAGAAAAAAATTGTCCCAAATTTCCAAAAAGGGTATAAAGTTTAATTTAATTTACCCCCAAACAAGTTGCCAAAAAAGGATTTTGTCAGCTGGTGCACATTCAGGCAATATAAACTCAAAAGTAACTTCTCCTGCAAATCATCTTGCCCAACAAAACAAACCCAATTAAACTCAACCATGACGAAGAAGGTGGGAATCATCGGCGCTGGAATCAGCGGCCTCTTGGCCTGCAAACATGCACTCGAGAGAGGCTTCGATCCTATCGTTTTCGAAGCAAGAAGCCACATTGGTGGAGTTTGGAATCAGACAATAGAATCAACCAAACTCCAAACCCCCAAATTTTATTACCAGTTCACCGATTTCCCATGGCCGTCCTTTGTTAACGAAACTTTCCCTGATCATAACCAGGTCCTGGATTACGTGAAATCGTATGCTGAACACTTTAACGTTGATCCGAGGATTCGGTTGAACACTCGAGTTGTAAGCATTGATTATGTGAGTGAGGTTAGCAAGGAAGAAATGGCCGGTTGGGAAAATTGGGGTGGGACTGGTTACGCTCTTTCACCGACGGCCAAATGGGACGTCAGTATTCAAGATTCCCCAGATCCCTCTTCTCCTATTCAGGTAATGCTCTAATCACCATTTTTTTCATTAAAAAAATTGTATTTTTTTTATTTTGTAGTAGTATCTTATTTATTGGGAATTGTCTTTTAAAAATTGACGTTTTTCTTAGGTTTTTAGGGGTAAAGACCTTTTGGCCCCCTCACCGAGGTTTTACTCTTTCGCGTGTCATGTTATTCATGTTTCCTTTATGTCTCTCGTGTCGTGAAAGAGCGCTGCATGTTACATCATAGTCTATTAATAATTTTTTTTTGTTCCACGCGATGCTTTCCGTCAATTTTGGATTATTGTGAAGGTTTTAATAGCATATAACATTGTTAGACTACGGTCATTGGCAAGGGTAAATTGGTGAAAGTGTGTTGATAGAAGGGCAAAAAAAGTCTTTCAACTCACTTTCGTAAATAAATGAGAATTTCAAATTAGGCTGTTGAATTAATCATGTTATTTAATGTGTTAAATGTTAACTCATGTGAAGAACAAAAAATTCGTTATGAAACTATTATTCTTTCAAAGTCACATGTAACATGTTAGTTCTTTTGTTTGTATAGTTAGATTGATTCCCTGTATTAGTTGACTGTGTTTTCTTTTAATATTATAAAAATGCATCATTACTCTCTAAAACATGAGATAAATCATTTTAGTTTTATTATATTTTGTTTTATATTTGGAAGTAATTTAAACCAAGAAACGAACCTTTCTTACCTCTCTAGTCTTTAGTCTATATTATTTAATTTTTAAAGTTATATATAGTAATATGTATGTTTCCCATATATATAGAGGAACTATGTTTGAAGTTTGAACTATTTGTACTTTTTGGTCTCAATAATTATCTGCATTTGACAAACTATTAAACCATATTGTTGTCTTTTTCAGATTTTGAATTCAATTTTATTTCTCATTCAACAAATCATATTATAATAAATACTGTTGTGTGACCTAATACATTATATTTCCAACATTCTAAGCACGAGCATCTTTGTCTTTTAACGACTTATGTTACCGATAGCTCTTTGTCGTGTAATGGTTATGTTATCGACAACGAGAGCTTCTGCTTCTATTTCCAATTTTTCGGAAAGAAATTTGGGCGTGTACTTCTAATTGGTTCCAACCAATAGAAATATGAACACATGAATGACAACATACGTCCATTTTTTATCGTTGAAGTCTATACGAACATCTTTTATCGTTTAAGTCTACACGAACGATATGGTTAAGTGATCTAATGGTTTTTCTTTCTTTTTTTTGGAATGCGCAGGTTTATCAATTTGACTTTGTGATAATATGCATAGGAAAGTACAGTGACCTACCAAATCTGCCGGAATTTGAGGAGAACAAAGGGCCAGAGGTATTTTCGGGGGAAGTGTTGCATGCACAAGACTATGCTGCCATGGGTGACATTAGAGCTGCTGACTTTGTCAAAGACAAAAGGGTTACTGTTGTTGGCTTTCAGAAGTCAGCTGTCGATTTAGCTGCCCAAATTGCCACTGCTAATGGTACTTAATGCTTCTTCTTCTTTTTTAAAAAAAAACCAATACTAGTTGATAAAGTTACTAACTTTACATATCGACTTATCGATTTAGCTTATCCGGCCAGTTTAAATTGTAACATATTAAACTTTGCTACTACGTACTTGCAAATGGGGGAGTTCTTGATCGATTAAATTCCGGAATGAAAAAGTAATTCGATGTTGTTAATGAATGGATGACCAGGTGTAGAGAAACCTTGTACAATGGTGTTCAAGACGGTTCATTGGCTGGTACCCGAATCGGTTCTGTTGGTGTTCTTGAAAGGCTTAAATCGATTCTCGGAATTATCAATTCACAAGCCTGGCGAAGGTTTCATTTCTTGGCTCTTGGCCTTCTTGCTCTCACCTATGGTAAGTACTATTTACCAATTTTATTATATATATTAACGGAGCAAAATAAGCCTTACAAGAATACAATAATATTGTATTTCAGCTGTGGATAATGTCAACATTGATTGAGGTGTATCTAAAGTGGACATTTCCATTGAAGAAACTGAACATGGTACCTCCTCATGGAGTATTCAAGCAGATCTACACTTGTATGTTCACTATTCTGCCTCGCAATTTCTTCACAAGAGTTGAAGAAGGAAGTATTATCCTTAAAAAATCAAACAGTTTCTCATTCTGCAAAGATGGGATTGTTTTAGAAGGTCAACAAAACCCTATTCCAAGTGACATTGTTATTTTTGCAACTGGTTACAGAAGCGATGACAAAATCAAAAATCTTTTCAAATCTAGCTTCTTTCAGAAATGCATTGTTGGGTCATCCGTTCCTTTCTACAGGTACTATATTGGTTACCTTTTTATACATATTACATAAAAGCTTATTATAGATCAATTTTTTATACATATTGAAAGCGGGTTTGGAGGTGTTGTCTTCGTATTTTCCGTTACTTTCTCATGTTCATAATATTCTAAATCTCAATCTCTGGAATATATGGCATAATTGACTGTTAGCTTTATTATAGAATGTCTAAAGTACTACATAATGTACAAACTTGAACTAATAGATTATTTTCAACTATAGTGTATAGATTATTTTTTGTACATTGATGGCGACTTTGGAGTTGGTGTCCTCATGTTTCGATCTAGAATGTTTTTATTTAAAAAGTATGCAATGTACAATTTTTGATAAAGTAGATTGAAAACACAATTTATTTATTGCAAAAAGTAATAGCTAGCGCGTTTTTAATTTCTCTTCAACTTAATTAATACATGAAGCAGTAAATGCAAATCTACAACATGACCAATATTATTAGACTCGATATCTAATATTTAATACATTATTGAATTTCAGGGATTGCATTCATCCTCGAATTCCGCAACTAGCAATACTCGGATACGCAGTTAGTCCAGCGGTTCTATTCACAACGGAAATGCGAAGCAAATGGGTAGCGCATTTGATCGCAGGGAAATTCAAGTTACCGACCATTAAAGAAATGGAAGAAGAAGCAATAAAATGGGAAAAAAGTGCAAAAATATATGCTGGAGAAGAAAGGTACAAGAGATCATGTGTGAGTGTAATGCTTCAAATCTACTCAAATGATCTTCTTTGCAAAGACATGGGCTATAATCCTAAGAGGAAACATGGATTTCTTGCTGAGTTACTTGATCCTTATACTCCTCAAGATTACAGGTACCTTAAAGTTTAATCTTTGTCAAAATTTAGATTTTGGCAAGTTGAGTTTAGTTTGCAAGTCAATAATCATGTCATTGGTATGCCAATGATTTAGTTTAAACTTTAAATGAACTTGGATAATGTTTTGGTTCGAAGGATGTTCTATGGGCTATGTATGTTGACTTTATTTGAACCATAATTTGATTGTGGTTTGAAATCATTTTTTAATTCGTCTATTTGACGTTGTTATGTTGCATGGCGGGAATATATTTCTCTTATAGAGAAAAACAAAAAATAATTTTTATTGCATTTAGATGTGTTTAAGGTCTGGCTTCTTGATACGTCAGTGAACTAAATATGGACATGCGAATTTCTAATAGGTCAAGCGTAGTCTAAGTGCACATTTATCTGAGCTAGGGTTTATTGGATCCAAGTTCTTTGGTCAAATTTATTAGGACTTGAGAAACTATCATACAATGATAGTTATTTTATAAATATATAGTTGTTTGAAGAATGCGAGTATTGAACTCACAACCTAATGTCTCCAATACCGAGAGAGTATAGAATCGATGTTGTTTGGAACAACATGCAAATTTTCAATTAAATTAATTCACCAACATGATTAAAAACAAATGAATTACATGTCAGCTTTTCTTTAATGCTCCTTCCGGTTCTTAATATTTTTCATTTTACACTTTGAACTTTGGTTCCTAATATTTGTTATTTTAAAATATTAATGCACTTTTTAACAAGATTTTCCTAATTTACCCTTTTATTAATTAGGAAAAATATTAAGTGTAGATTAATTTATAAGTTGGTAATTAAGAAGATTTTATTATAAAGTAAAAGGGTTAAAGTAGTCATTTTATAATGCATTGAATGTTTTATTGGTTTCGATGAAAATTCTAAAACGACAAATATTAGGAACCAGAGGGAGTAGTTATCAATTGAATTCCGAAAATTTCGTATTATAATTTTCAATTTTCATGATGCAAACTATTCTCAAAGCGACGTAATTCATTCCTTCAAAAAAAATTAATTTGAAAATTGAAAAATAAAACTTCTTCAATATAAATTGAAATGGAGTTTTTAAATAAAGCTTACAAATACACTTCAAAGCAAATAAAATAGAAGAAAAAACAAGATATTTTATTTGAAAGGGTAAAATTGGTGTAGCCAAATTCATTTGACAGTGCAATTGGTGTTTTCACATCCTTGGTCAAAATTTGAGCACCACTTTAATTCATTAGTTGTTGGAAATGAAATGGCTTTCAAAGCCTCGGTGAATAAAAGGAAGAAAGAGAAGTTTTTTTTTTCCCATTCAGAAATTTAGTCTAATTACTTTCAGATCCAACTTATATCACACATCTGGTTGGTTATGGTGGGTGAGTCTTCAAATGAGAACTTTTTACGTTCACAAAATTCGAATTCAAGACATTACTTAAGTAATAACAAATTGTTTACCACTTGAACTAACAGTCATTGGTAGGAACAGAGGAGCAATGTGCATGAATTCAAGGCATTGCGCCTTAGTCAAAGTATGTGCAATAAGACCAGCTGAAAAGGGTTATATGTGTTGCATCGCTCCTAGCTTGCATTTGATCATTGTGACTAACAATAAATACCTTTGTAAATTGAAATTACTTGAGGCTCCATTAAAATGAAATCTTATGCTCCCTCCATGTTTATTTTAACTCTTCAGATTTATAATTGCAATTCTTGAGTTTAATAATTAAAGGCAATTTATTGCATAAAAAATTGCAGTTAATCCCATCCACAAAATGAACGGAACAAAATCCAACTGTAATTCACTTATTATATATGGCCCACTTAATACCCCACGTGGCTGTTAGTGGGCCCATCCATTCCACGTTCGCATAAGGGATTGGATCAAATCTCATTTCGACTGTTTTTAATTATTTTATTTATTCACCGTCCGATGATCCAATCCAATGGCCGCAGATTAAAATAAAACCAGTAAATGTGTGTTGCCGTTGACAACGCCTTTTGTTTCTCAAACAAAAGTCTAACGTTGAATCTAATGCTGCCCTCTCTCTTTTCCTAACTGTAATTTGTTTGCCTTTGTCTGAAAAACATGAAGTTTCAATGAAACACAGAAAGAAAAGGGGAATTTTTCCTATTTTCATGGCTTCTTTCTTCTATTTCTTTTTAATTTTCATTTTTGCTTCTTTTTCATGTTCATATGCCCAATCTAATTCCTCTATAACTCCTATTAACAGAGATCTCTACCATTCCAGGTATTGTTCTAATATCTCTTTTTAATCTTCCTAGCTAGCTGGGGTTATATTCTTTAATTTTAGCTCAAATCTGGAGATCTTGTTTGATTAAATAAATTTAACTGCTAATATGGATCCTTATACGCTTGAAAATGATAGGATTTGATGAATTTGCTGCAAAGATGGAGCCTTTTTGTTTTTTCAGATGATGGCTTTTGATGAATTTTGACTTTTGCAGTGTGGATTTGATGGAGCAGATAAAGGCATTGGTTCATCGTCACCCAGATAAACTCACTGTATGCTCTTGTATCTGATTCAGTTCGGTTAGATTTGTTTGTTGTTGTCATAATGAAGCTTGAAAGTTATAAACTTTGATGTTTTTTTTTGGCAGGTGGATACAATTAAAGCTGGGAACAAAGGTTACCAAGCAGAGATCACAGTAGTTACTTATTGCAGGGGTAGGACAGATACTGATGAGAGGTCGAAATTTCGGATCCTTTTGGTGAGTTTTTTTGGTTATGGTTTACTTTTTCAATCCTCTAAGAACTGCATCTTGAAGAATCAGGCTCAAATTTATGCTTTTCTGTTAGGGGGGTCAGTTATAAAACAATAGACTATTTGTTTTTCTTGTTTGTGATATGTAGAAGATTAGATTATCTCAGATTGGTAATTGCTGGTTTTGTTGACAGATGATTGCTTGTCTTCCAGAGTTTCGGTCAGCATGGAAGGGAGCTCATTACATCAGAACTCGCGTTGAGGATCTTATCAATCGTAAGTGAAGAGCAGTTTCTTCCCAATACAAATCCAGCTTCTTTACACACCCTTCTCGATCGGCTTGTCATTAAGGTAAAACTTTCCATCTGACATATAGACATTCAGAATGACCAATTGAGAATATGTGAATTTTGCACATTTTCTATAGCGATGTTTCTGAAACTTCTTTGTTGATATGCAGGTGGTGCCTATGGAAAATTTGAATGGTCGCAAACTCGTTGAAGGAGGACATCTTTGCGAGAGGAGAAACGGTTAGACATTTTATTTAGTTATTTTGAATTTGAATTCTGGAGGAAATGAGTGATTCAATGCTTAACTTGATTGTTAACTCTGGCAGGAAGAGGAGTAGATCTTAACCGGAATTGGAGCGTTGATTGGGGCAAAAAAGAGAAGGTTTTTTATACCTTTGCATGTTTCATGATGTTTGTACATATTTTTACTCGTTGTCTCATTCTTGTTGCTAATACGATAATAGGATTATGATCCATATGAAGAAAATCCCGGAACTGCTCCATTCAGTGAACCTGAAAGTCAAATTATGCGGAAACTCGCCCTATCTTTCGATCCTCACATTTGGGTCAATGTGCACTCCGGAATGGAGGTAAGTGATTTCATTTGTCAAAATCCAAGCTTGTTTCGTTAGACTGGAGTTGATGACATCGTATCTTAATGTTTGTTGTTCAGGCTTTGTTTATGCCATATGACCACAAGAACACTACTCCAGAGGGATTGCCTTCCCAGAGAATGAGATCGTTGCTCAGCGAAGTTAACCGAGCTCATTGCCACAAACGTTGCATGGTCGGTTCAGGAGGCGGCTCTGTTGGGTGTGTTATAATTTCGTGTTCGTCAGTATAGTCGTCTTTTGTATGGTTTATTACCGTTTCAAAACGCTTAATGCTAGCTACTCTTCCATGTTAAGGTATCTCGCACATGGAACAGCTACAGATTACATGTATGATGTCGTAAAAGCACCAATGGCTTTCACCTTTGAGGTATGCATATGCACTACCAAAACGAGTTCCGAAAAAGAAACAGCTTAGAAGTTAAAACTGGTATTGGGTTTTGAATATAATATAGGGGTAATAATGTAATTTTCTTGGTCAAAAAGTAGATTTGAAAAAAAAGACTATTTGCTACTTATTACGTTTTACTTGAAAGCTACTTGTTTTAAGTTGAAAAATGTTTAGAAAAACACTAAACTCACCAACTTTTAATTTAAAAATCTACTTTTAAGGAGGTTTGACCGACTTCTCTAATTTTCATTTGTGGTTACAGATATATGGAGATGAGACAGCCTCATCCCAAGACTGCTTTAAAATGTTCAATCCTATTGACCATTCCACCTTCAATGTATGTTATTTCACATCAACTATACTTCATTTTCCCTTTCCTTCGTGTTTGTATTTGCATTTGTATTCTTACTATGGTTTTGGTTTCAGAGGGTCCTGAATGACTGGTCTGCTGCATTTTTCGCGATATTCAAGTTGGGCCCACTCTGGCTCGATGAAAACCGGACAAGGACCGCTGCTTCTTCGAGTTTGGAGAAGTGGGTATCCATTGACGAATATCTTGACGGGTATTTGATGGAGAGGAGAAATCGATATGGTAAGAAGTTGGAGGTTTTGGATTTGGGGATGCAAGAAATAAGAACATATTTTAGGCTCTTCTTACTGTCTTCGGTTCTGTTGTTGTTCATGTTTTGTTCTAGAATATCGAAGAGCAAGACCGGTAGACCTATCGTTCCGACCGTAACTGATCTTGTATCTAGAGCAGTATAGGAAGAGTTGTTGTATCTTAACATTTTTTAGGGAAAAAAATAGGTTTTGATTTGTGTAATTAAACTCCGTATGGGGAATTCCGCATTTTCGGGTTTGATGAGTTGCATCTGCAAGTTCTTTACCATATGATACAATTGCATGGTCCAAATTTCATAACTAAAGGAGTTTGCACAATTTATGTCCCTTTTAAGAAGAGCATTGTAAGCTCTTGTTCTTGTTTTCAATCCACCAAAGCCCAGATACTCAATCCATTGCCTACCCTAAGCCGACGATTATGTCATTGTAAAGGTGAATATCAAGCTCAGGCTCAGTCAATCTCATTATAAGGCTTTTTGTAGAACTGAAGAATCAACTTTGTTTGATTTATCAAGCGGTAATTGACAATCCGACAGATATATTATGTAGCAGCATTGTGGATATCAAATTAAGTGTTTTTCACTGTTACGATTATAGGTACTACTTACTCAAAGATTGCTTTTATTCTATTAAGTTTGGACAAAGTCTTGAGTCACAAATTAAAGTCACAACTATGCCAAACTTATATAGTTTATGTTTTGTACTTGGACTTTTTTTTTATATAAATTATAGTTTTACAGGCCAAACTTTGGCCAATTCAAAAATCCTTTTTTATTACTTCTTTTTTTTTTGTTTTCATTTTTACATTGGTATATAATTTTTCTACTAATAATTTTATCCGGTATAAAAATTTTACACCATAACAACACTACAATTTCATAAAAAAAGGTATAAAATTTTACGTAATATACTTAAAAATAAATTAAAAAATTTCTTGTACTTCATAATTGTAGGAAAATCAATTTATTACAATTTCCCTTTATTTACCCCTACCTTGGTGTAATGATAACCGAAATAAACGACGCGGTGTCGTTTTTTCTCTCTAAACACCACCTCTAAATTTTATACAAACAAGAAAACCCTACCGCTATTTCACTTGTAACACAGGGTTTTGCAAAAAGGTGAAACTTTTCTTCGATTCCTCGCTTCTTCTGATGATCGTTTAGGGTTTTATACCTGCATTCTTATCAGTAGCCATGGGAGGATCTCGAGCTCAACTCAATAAAGCTCACAAAACCCGATTCTCCTCCAAATCATCTCGTAATCTTCATAAAATTGCGCAAAAAGGTATTGTTCCCTTCTCTTCACTTCCATTGATTTCTAATCCTTTCAATGGAATTCACTAAGAAATTGAAACTTTGTTTGTTCTTGAATTAGATAAGAGTAGAATTGGAAAATCCGACCGCAATGCTCTCAAGGGAGCTAGAGCAGCTCGAATTCAGCGTAATAAGATGGTATTTTGCTGTTCATTTTTCGGAATTTGTCAAAGTGTACCTTCAATGTATTCATGTGTTTGAAAATGTTATTTTGTAGTTGCGGGAACAGAAAAGGACAGCTCTTTTGAAAGAAAAAAGGGCATCAAGTGGATCATCAAGTCCTCCCCGTGTAATTGTGAGTATCTTTTACACGCTTTTGATTGTTTCAGAATTTGTATAATACTGATGAAGCTTTCTGCCGTGAAGTTTACTTGCATGTTGTTTAGTTATGTGTTCAAACATTCGTTCTTTATGTTTTAAATGACAGGTTCTTTTCGGCCTGTCTGCTTCGGTGGACGTAAATTCGCTTGCTGACGATCTCTTGGGAGTTTTGTCTCCTGGAGGTGGTGGACCTATGTCATCCACAGTAGCTTCCTCTGAGTACAAACTGAGAGCAACTGTAGGTTCCAATATTATTATTACTTCGGTCAGTTTGGAATTGGAATAGTGTTTCCCTTTGTATGTGTTCCTAATTCCCCACGGTTACCCCTCACCAAAAGATTATACATTTATGGAGTCATTGCTAAATTCTATTATGGAAAATAGGCTATATATCCCCTGACCAGATTTTCATCACTAACTGAATTTCACCTTTTCTGTTCACGTAGTGCTGTAAAAATTATCATTAATCTATTTCACATTATTTGCATGTTCGAAGATAAGTAGCCACCATACTCTTATGTTTGAAAAAATAATTTTCTTGTATTGTATTAGAACTTTATTTGAACAGATCACCATATTGTGATTATGTGGTGTCTCTCTTTCACTGATATTTTGCACCATAGGTATTGAAAGCACCTCATGGAGATTTGTTATCATGTATGGAAATGGCCAAGGTACTATGGTTTTTGCAATCATGTTTACTTATGAAGTTTATTAGTTAACTGGTCTTTTAGCTTGTCGATGTTTTGCTTTATTTGTAATCTCTTGAAGATTGTGTGGAAAACAGGTTGCTGATTTAATTGCATTCGTGGCATCAGCTAGTGATGAAAGTACCTCTGACTATATCGATTCATTTGGTAGTCATTTTTTGTCCGTGTTCAGGTCAATTGGCTTGCCAAGTACAGTTGTCTTCATTCGTGTAAGATTTTTATCAGTTCTCGTTCTACTCATCTCAAATTTCCATAAAAAAAACTAAATGGCCAATAAATGCCTTTTCCACTTATCTTTATAACTTTGATTTCTTTTTTACAGGATCTAACTAGTGATTTGAAAAGAAGAAATGAATCTAAGAAGATATGCAATTCTAAGATTGCTAGTGAATTCCCTGAGGATTGTAAGTTCTATCCGGCAGACACAAAAGATGAGTTGCACAAGGTAGTATATTAACTTTAATAAAGTCTTTTGCTTTCTTTTTCAGCATTGAAATATTATACTGACTGAAATGTATTAAATTATCGCTACATGTATGGTAACTGTACTTTGGTAAAATTGCATGTGCTATCACTCTAGTGTTCTTTTCATTGTTGCAGTTCTTATGGCTGTTCAAGGAGCAAAGACTAACACTGCCTCATTGGAGAAATCAACGGCCTTATCTCATGTCTCAAAAGGTGCTTATGTTAGCTTTTTTATAATAGTTAAGAGAAGTTTAGGTTTGAGGCAAAAGCAATTGATTTTTGACTAGGACCGTAGGACACTAGGTAGCCGTATTTGTAAGCTAGAGTTTTAGTAAGGTGAATCCCTTGTATCAGTTACGCTGTAAACAAGGCATGTCTTTTATGTATGCAATGAAAATAAAATTAGTTTTGGCAGTATGAAATTATAGTGAGGAATGACAGAACAGACTTTTTATTTTTGTTGTCAAGATTGATCACTAGGACTAGATTGCACGATTAACAATTGAATTCTAATTCCACTTGTTCTTCACTTCTAGTCCCACATGTATTATTTTCTTCACAGCTACAACATTCTTGTTGTTTCATACTTTATCTGTTGATGCATCATAGGTTGACATGGTACCAAATGAAACGAATCCAGGAAAATCTACAGTTCTCCTTACTGGTTATCTACATGGTCGCAACCTGTCAGTAAATCAGCTGGTAATGGATTTATCTTTCGATATACTTTTGCAAATTTTTTCTCGTCATAAATTATTCTGATATGTTGTTCTATTTAATATTTCACAAGGTTCATGTTTCTGGTGCGGGTGATTATCAATTGCATAAGATAGAGTTATTAAAGGATCCTTTTCCGTTGAATCTGCGAAAAGAACCGGATGCAATGGAATCAGATGAAGTGCTTGATGCGGAGGTATTGTTTTTGACTGTGCAGTGATTGGTTTTTGAATCATTTCTGATTATTATGCAATTTTTTGTTTCTCTTCCCTTCACTCAAACTTCTTGAAATCACTTGTTTCAAGCCATCAGGCTTTGCTTCCTATCTTCAGAATGGTGTTTCGCCTTCATTATTTTTTTGCACTTGGTATTAGGACACCTTGTGTCAGGAACTAAAAGAATGATATACTGATATTAATTTCTTTAAATGCCACCGCCATACGTATATTTTGCAGTCAAGAAAGATCATGTGTTATATTGTTGTATTACATGGAGGTGATCTATCATATTTTGTGCTCTTTATGTCAATGTTGTTGCATCACACGAAGAATATAAAATTGGATTTTGAATTTTGTGGTTGCCATTTTTTGGGTACATGTGACACCATATTGGCATCTTTGAACACGATTTTTATGTTATTCTCTAAGGTCTGCCTATTTCATGCCATTATGAATTCAATTCCAATTGTTTCTTTTTGTTATTCCAGGTTATTCGTTCCATAGACCCTGATCCTTTATCTCAGGAGGCCTTGCTTGTTGAGAATGTACCAGATCCTCTCGCAGGGGAACAGGTAAATTGAAGGATTGTAAAAATGCTGTGCTCTGCATTCATTACAATCATCTCACTAATGTTCGGGTCAGCATAAGTTGTGACTTTTTATATTTTCATGTTATGCACTAGTTTGTGTTTGATACCTACATCAACTAGAGCTTAATAATTGCTTATTTCAAGCTTCAAGTTGGCTGGATATTACTAATTATCTTGACATTTTGTAAAAAAAAGTCCATAGAATGAACTATGCTTATGAATTATGATTAAAAAAATTTATTGGCATGTGAGTGTAATTGCAAAAACTAAGATAGAGCACTAACTCCTTTTCTGGGTGCTTAAAATCTGCATTTTCATATAATTTATTGGCAATAAACTGTTTCATCACCCACCTACACAGTTGATTTCTTCTCCTATATGACATAATTTAACTGAAGTTGTGCTCTGATAGTATCAGATTGCTGTTACTGTTACTGCCTTTCTGGCTATTTCATAAGAGCTGCTATTTATGACATAGTTGTTCCTTGTAGACATGGCCAACAGAAGCTGAGATGGCTGAAGCTGATAAGAACCAGAAAGAAAAAACACTCAAAAAGAAGACTCTTCCCCGAGGCACTTCAGAGTACCAGGTATGTGGTTATACATATTCTCTTTTTTTTTTTTTTCCCTATAATATATTATCCATAATGTGATTGCATCATGTCTCTTCTGAAATAAATAATACTTGAATTCTTGTAGGCTGCTTGGATTGTGGATAATACAGATGGGGAGGACTCAAGCGGTGAAAGTGAAGATGATGATGATGGTATGGTTCTGGATGAAAATGAAAGTTACAATCCAGAGCTGGATAGTATGAATGCCTCTGAATTTGATGATGAAGCTTCCCTGGATCTTCGAAACTCTGATGATGAAACCGAAAATGATTCAGTGATGATGGTAAGAATTGTGTTATCAAAGGTCTTGAGTATTTTGCACTGTTATGACTGGCATTTTTCATGCAGGAAGGTGAAAATTTAACAAGGGAGCAGATAGAGGATGACATAAGAAAAATTAAAGAAGCACATGCTGAAGACGAAGGTGTCTTTTTTCTTTTCATGTTTTCACACATGGTTTCTCTGTCTTGTTAGTCTTGCTCGCGTTTTTTGGTTGCTTATTTTGTTGTTTTCCTTCTATTTATTTTTCCAGAGTTCCCGGATGAAGTAGAAACTCCATTGGACATCCCTGCTAGAAAGCGCTTTGCCAAGTATAGAGGTCTCAAATCTTTCAGGACCTCTTCATGGGACCCCAAAGTAATGTATTATAACTTTGGAATAGCATTTATTGTCTCAGATGTTAGAGAATTGGATCCTTATTGATTTATATCTCAGGAATCGCTGCCTCAAGAATATGCTAGGATTTTTGCCTTCAATAACTTTGCGAAAACACAAAAACATGTATTTGCAAAGGCCCTAGAATTGGACTTGGGCAATGGGGATGACTGTGTAACAGTAGGGCAGTATGTAAGACTTCATATCAAGGATGTACCTATTGGTGTTGCTTCAAGATTATGTGCAATAGCAAATTCAGCACCCATAATTTCATGTGGCCTTCTGCAACACGAGTCAAAGATGTCTGTTCTTCATTTTAGGTACCTCCTAAATCTGTTGCCTTTGATTTAACATAAATTTGCTTGATCCATTGTCATTCTACAATATGAACCTTTGAAATTATGTGCAGCATTAAGAAACATGAAGCATATGATGCTCCTATCAAAGCCAAAGAAGAACTAGTATTTCATGTTGGGTTCCGCCAATTTGTTGCCAGGTAATGACAGCATTGGCAACTAGTATGAGAAATTGATATATATATATGCACGATATATGTGGTATAAATGTTCTCTGCATTGCAGGCCGATATTTTCCACTGACAACTTCAACTCCGACAAGCACAAGATGGAGAGGTTCCTTCATGCTGGGAGATTCGCCATGGCATCTATTTATGCACCGATTTCTTTTCCTCCACTTCCTTTGGTAGTGTTGAAGTGTGCTGAGGGAGGTGATGCCCACAGTGTTGCTGCTGTTGGTTCCTTGAAATGCGTAGACCCTGACAGGATAATACTGAAGAAGATTATATTAACTGGGTATGTATCTTTGGCAAACACATTTATCATGCAGATATATCTCCATTGCTACATTTCTCCTTTATATCCAATCGTTTACTGGTTAAGAATAGTGCGTGGTATAGATCTTGAATGTCTGTCACCCTTTGCTGAAATATACTCAATTTAGTGCTAGAAATTAGAATCCTGCTATATATATGTTTGTGATATCATATGAAATAGTCACCTGCTTTCAGATTTGGGCTACTTAACAAAAATCTATGGTTGCCAAGTCTTTCCAGTTCACCTGAATAAAATCAGTAATATATTTTCTTAGTTGTACATTCAATAAGCATAAAGTTTAATATTTGGATGTTCTGATGCAGTTACCCGCAACGTGTGTCAAAACTGAAAGCCTCAGTTCGATATATGTTCCACAATCCGGAAGACGTAAGGTGGTTCAAGGTAAGAGTCTCCCATAAGAGGAATTGCAGTGACATTTGCTGATAACTTAAAGCACATATAACTCCCAAATCGTTATGAATTAGG
The DNA here is from genome assembly GCA_949673415.1 of Euphorbia schlechtendalii. Taxonomy (NCBI): domain Eukaryota; kingdom Viridiplantae; phylum Streptophyta; class Magnoliopsida; order Malpighiales; family Euphorbiaceae; genus Euphorbia; species Euphorbia schlechtendalii. Next base: position 55,749 of record CATIWQ010427183.1, read on the forward strand.
ACAAAATTTCTAATTTTGTTTGTTCGTGCAGCCTGTAGAAGTGTGGACCAAGTGTGGCCGCCGAGGTCGCATCAGGGAACCTGTTGGTACACATGGTATGGCATTCGAGTCTTTCTCATATTGTTTTGAACTGCATCGCTGTTGGTTACCATGCCAAATTTATTCGGATGTTATAATGTAGAAACTTGTGTGTGATAATGACAGGGGCAATGAAGTGCACGTTGAATGGGGTGCTTCAGCAGAATGATACAGTTTGCATGAGCCTGTATAAACGTGCGTATCCCAAGTGGCCTGAACACCGGTTCCCGATTCGTGATGCTTGACCGGTTAACTGGTCAGAAGAGGGGCTTGTATTGTTTCTGGAAAACAGCAGACAACCCTGGTGGTCGTTTGTGGGAATGAAGCTCTGGTTCAGATTGCCGAATACTTTTTCGGTATTTTTGTCTCGTAGTAAATTAGAAGGATTAGATTTATAATGCGATTGATTGTAGTTTTGCAAACATGGAATGCTTGTATTCCCTTGTTCGTAAAAAGCAAGGATTCGTGATGATTTGAGAGGAAACAAGCCTTGTCATTTTGCATATTTGTTTATGCAAAGATCTTTGTTTTATTTAATTCTTTTGATTAGATTCCTTTTCGTTTGATTGTAACAGATAACTCATCCTAAACACAAAAACCGTACATTAAATTTAACTAATATGTAATTTATCAGCACATCTGTGATGGAATAGAAGAAAAATTAATGGAAAAAGGTGGAATGTTTGCATAAAGCTCGTCATCGAGACGGAATAGTTATTCCGAACTATCACACATATTCTATAAGTTGTATGATAGTTAGGAATGGTTATTCCATCCCGATAACGGGTTCTAGGTAAACACTATCACCTTTTTCCATTCGTTTTTTTTCTATTCCGCGGAATAGCTATTCCACCAACCAAACGAGCTTTGTTAGTTTAATGATTCGAAATAGAATGGAATCAAATATTATGCCAGCTAATAATTAAGAAATTGATTTATTATTATTTAGATTATTAGATATTTGATATTGCCATGAATTAATAAACTTATGAATCAATAAATTTGAGTTCTTCGTCCCTTCAATTTATTGAGTAATATAGTAAAAATGTTGAGATAGGCCCAAAAGCTTCTATATAGGACTTCTGTTGTACAAAATGGAATACAATCCAACATGTAGTCAACCAAATCAAATGAAATATCCAGTGCAGAAAAATGCTGGCTGCAGGTTCCTAACCGGCTAATCCCATCTGGTTCCGATCTTTCCACCCTGATTTACGTGGACACAACCAAAGGTTTTAGCTTTTAGCAGCTTGATCTCAAAACCAAGCACATTGCATGTGAAGCTCCGATACCAACGGACAGCACATTGTAGGACCCCAATTCGTCATCTTCGCCAAGAAAGATGACCTCGATCGGAGATCGTTGCACTTCTGGCAGCCCCGGGATTCCCAATTGCGAATCTTTTGCATTTCCCCACATGTACAGTTTCCCTTCATCTGCTCAATGTTGATAATCAGCACACAACGACAGCAACTTAGGACTTCAATATGGCCAATTCATTCCATTTGTTCTTGACCAACTAAACTTTCCAGAGCATGTAACAAAAAAATTTCGCATGTACAGAAAACATATCACATATCCTATTTCCCAGTCATGCATGCATAAGGTCTTAATATAATTAAAAAAATTGAGTTTATGTAAGAGGGCATATATCTTAAAGGCGCCAGGATCATTCATGGCATTTAATTACACAGAACTACAAGTGAAGCTCATCACAAGAATATAACTAGGCCGTTGTAATGGTACAGAAACAGTAGTAATCAAACAGAAAGAAAACATAAAACAGAGCCACTTTAATCTGTTCAAGTCATATTACCAGTTATAGCTGCTGAAGAAGAACCTCCACAGGCAATATAAACAACTTTTTGATCAGCTATAGCATCAATCATCCGTGGTATTCTTTGATTTTCAATTGAAGGATGGCCTAGCTGACCATGTCCACCAAATCCCCACGAAAGAACTTTGCCTTCATCTGAAACAGCAAGCCAAAAGGAATCACAGATTGGTTCTTAAATGCTACAGTACATAACAATTACAGATAGAATTAACATGAACAAAAATCAAGGAAAGACGAAAAGAACATATTGAATAGAGAAAGAAACTTTTTGCAATTTTCGCCTCACTAGCAAGGTCATGAGTTACCTGTTAATGCAAGGGAGTGATATCCACCACTTGCGACCTGAACAATACGAACATTTTCGAGACTAGGAATTGGTTTTGGCCTCCAACCACCAACTTTGTCACCTCTTCCAAGCTCATAGTTTGAGTTTGCTAAGAGATAGAGAAAAATTCTAATAAACGAAAATGAAAAAAAAATCCAGTAATGTACGTATAAAAGCAAAGTAGACCATAAGAAAAGTAAACCAGCTACTGAAAAAACAAGATGAGATCCACACTTCCATTTAACTAAGTAGAACACCATATCACTCGGTATGAAGAATAGTGCAACTAATTCAAACTGCCATGAAACTAAAAAAAATGCAATAAAATCACTCAGGTTTGAAGTAGAGGCATGAGAACTAACCTCCCCAATTCCAAATTTGCCCCTCCTCTGTCAACGCAGTGGTGAAAAAACCACCACAAGAAACAGCAGCAACAGGAGGCGGCAAAGCTTTCACTTTAGAAGGAATACTGAGTCCACCTCCTTCATTAGGACCTCGCCCAGGGCCAAGCCCCAGTCTTCCATCCCCTTCATCTCGACCCCACGTATAAACCTCCCCTACATCCATAAACAAGTGATTGACAGTATAAGATTGTTAAGAAAGAGACCAAACAATGTCAAGCAAAAAGGAAGAAATCTAAGAGCTAATCAATAAACAAACCTGTATCAGTAATTACAGCAGTGTGTGTGCCACTAGTGGAAATATGGCGAATTTTTCCGCTCCAAGAGCCTTCAACCAATCTAGGGAGTAATTCTCTATGATAAACACAATGTCCCAAGGCACCAAATCCACCATAACCCCTGAAGACTTCATTTTTAATAACACAACAGAATCAAGCTATATTCTTAACACTTAACTAAAGCAACATCAATAGCAACGCTACAATTATGTCAATAGTCATGCAACTAAATACTGACCATGTAAAGACCTGACCAAGAGTTGTCAGAGCCACGGAATGGATTCCACCTAAAGCAAGTGACTGAACGCAATCCAAATTAGGGTTCAATGTAGGAACAAATACAGGATTCTCATGTCCAAACCCGAGACGACCGCCATCTCCTTTTCCCCAAATCCAAAAATCGCCATTCAGAACCAATGCTGAATGAAACAATCCACAAGAAATCCCTAATTCGACAGCTGCTTGTTTGTGGGCACCATTTTGATGAAGACGGCCAGGGGTTGGGGAGAGAGTGAAAGAGGAAGGTAAAACCTGAATATTGGCCACCGGAGCTGGGTATATTCGTGTTTCTTCGATTCCGCCGCCTAGCTGACCGGAGGAGCCTCTTCCCCAAGAGAGGAGTTGGAGTGTTACAGCTTCTTTTTTATTGTGGTCGTTGATTTCTGGGCTCCTGTGCAGAAGCGGAACCTTGTTTGTAGAGGTGGACGATGAAGAGAATCGGCGGGTGGCGGAGAAGGCAGCGGCGGGTAATCGCCGGCAACGAATAAGTGCCATTCTCACTTTGATCAGCTGGCCGCCTCTTACGGGTTTAAGAATGGTTTTTAAGTTCAACAACATAAGGCCATGTTAGCATAAACGCCTGATGCAATTCCGCCCTCAAGTTGTGTTTAAATTCCGGATTCCCCCTTAATTTTAAAATATTTTCAATATCCTTCTTAATTTGTCTATACGTTCTTAATGCCCGCCTAAACTTATCTAAAACGTTCTCGATTTTCCCCTAAACTTTGAAATATTCTCAGTACCCCCTGAACTTGTCTAAACGTTCTCCAACACCCCTCCATCCAACATTGCAAGTTGCGTTAGTGGATCAACAAACATGAGCGCGTTAATAAAAAAAATTATTTTAAAAAATTAAGAACGTTTAGATAAGTTCAGGGGACATTGAGAACGTTTAAAAAATTATCTTCATCTATTAAATAACCGAATTGAGGGGGTGATGGAATGCGGTTTAGACAAGTTCAGGGAGAAATTGAGAACGGTTAGACAAATTCAGGGGGGCATTGAGAACATTTCAAAGTTCAAGGGAATTGAGAACTTTTAGACAAATTCAGGGGGAAATTGAGAACGTTTAGACAAGTTCAGAAGAGCATTGAGAACATTTCAAAGTTCAGGGGGCATTTAGAATTTAGGGAAAACTTGAAAGGTTCCAAATGCACAAGGCAGATATGAAGCAATAGATTACTACCTTTACATCAAAATTTAAGTAATTACAGATAAATATTAAGATACTTTTTGTCATATTTTATCTTTAACCTTCTATTAACTAGTAAAATAAAAATTAAATGAAAATATGATGTTTAATTTCCTTTTCTTTTAGTCAAACTAATATTACATTCAGTGTTAAAAGATTGTCATTTTAGTTAAGATTTTATTTTTTTTTATCATTCTCACATATCAATGTAGCATTTAATATTTTTTTTCTTAATTTACTCTTGTATTAATTATGAAAGAGATTAGTATAAAATGAAACTATAAGGTAATAATTAAGAAAAAAGATAATTTTATGATGAAGTAAATGACTAAATTAGTCATTTTAATGAAGTGATAAATGTTTTATTAATCTTATGAAAATCGGCAATTGTGGGCACGTGTTGAGAGAGCATAGTATGAAGTTCATGGTTTAACAATGGACGGTTTATCTTGAACCTCCTAAACAGTAAACGGTGCATGTGTACCGTTTATTGGGTACCTAAAAAAATAAATACCCTTCAAAAATAGTTAAACAAAGTTTACAAAGTAAATGTGACTTATCACCTTTCAATGTATTTCTTTTAATTTATAAATCAAACAATGAAGTATTTTTTATTACCATTTTTTACTTAAAAATTAAAAGTAAACGTGACTTACTTAAAAAAAAGTACATTATAAAACATAAGTTGAAAATGAGAAATTTTGAGATATAATATGGGATTAAGAATGTTGTTCACAAGATGAGAAACATCCTTCGAGTTGTTACCTAAATTGAACTCGATAACATTTGGTATGAAGAATAGAACAAATTCAATATATTCAAACTTGAGTGAAATATACAGTAGAACTTTGTTAAATTAATACTCGATAAATTAATAATCTCGTTAAAATAATAATTTTCTCCGATACCTAGTCGGGATCAACGTGGTAAATTAATAATTCGCTAAATTTATAAGATAATACGAAAAAATAAATTTATATAGGTCCCATTTGACAAATAAATTAATAATTCATAATTTGTAAAAATATATTTCATATAATTCATAACTAATCTAAGAAGATTTCTGAAAATATGAATTTAATGTTACTTGTTTCTTTTTAAAATTAATATCCCCTTAAATCTTATCTCTAACTTTTCTTAAAGCATTGAGAAAATCTGGTGTAGAGTTCTCATATTGTAAAAGGAAGTATTGTAAGGTGATTGTTTTTTAGTGTATGTTGGATTTTGTTGTTTGTACTCACATAATTCTCTACGTATACCATTTATCACGGTTGATTTTTTTATACCTTTGAGATAAAAAGCCATTTTTTTCTTTTATTACGTAGAGTTACATGTAGTAACGCTCTTTATATAGTAACTTAGTTAATATTAGTACATGTAACTATATTAATAGTTGAGTGGATTTATACATTTAACTTAAGATATGCATGGAATACTAAAAGTTTATCAATGAAAATACATGAATTTAGTTAATATGCATGATTAATACTTATTAATTAAATTCATGTATTTCATACATATTCACATTGTAAAGATATAAACTACATACTCTATAAATTAATAATTATTAATTTACACGATTAATTAATACCTTA